>PVJO010003308.1:109125-125776 GCA_004026905.1 Hystrix cristata | reverse complement strand
AGTCCCACACACACACACACACACACACACACACACACACACTCACACACACACACAGATTCCCTCGCTGCCCAGGAAACTTTCTTTGTTTCTGGAGGTCGAAGGAAGGTTCCTGGGGTGTGAATTCATTTCCTTTTTTGTTAGCCAGGCTCTCAGCTTCTCTCCCTGCGCTTCACTCCTTGCCAGCCTCCTCTGTCTCCCCCAATTTGGGTAGCTCCTTCTCCATCCCCAACACTCCCCCTTACTCATCAGACCTGGAAATGAAGCTTTAATGTTACCCCGATCCCACCCATCCCGTTACATTTGCAGAGGACTTCAATGGAGTCCTCCTCAATTCCAAAAATCTTTGCTTTCAACTCCAGTCGCTTCTTCCTCCACCTCCACCTCTCCTGCTCCTGGGGCTCCTTCTGCTTTCAGAGTTGGGTCTGGTTCACCCAGGGCGGGGAGCTGGAGAAGCCAGACTCCTGGAGGACCATCACTAAAACGGAAGCTCTCTTTGCTACAAGAATGTTGGCTCTCCCGGGCTCACAAATATCATTTTTATATTAGGTTGTGGTCTTTGAACGGCTTTATGTGCCAAGGAGGCATCTCTGGTTTACCAAATTTACACAAATCTCGCCTTAATTGATGATCACAGATGTTGTAATTTAAGACCTCTAGCTGTAGAGCTTTCATATTAACTGCTGATCTATTACTGGAAATTGAAATAACCAACTTCTGCAAGCGAGGAGAGAGGGAGGAAGTGCCTCCCTCCGAGAGAGCCGCTCGCTCCCGGCCGGCCACAGAAACAGCCACGCTCCTACATCATTTTCCTTGAGAAATGATTTATCAAAGACATGGCCATAAACAACACAACTCGCTCACAAACACACGCAAGTGCGCCACACACACGCACACACACGCACAATGGCTGGCATGCTGGCCGAGGAGAAGCTGACACCCATATTGCTATAAATCAAGAAAAAGGTTGGAGGAGAGAGAAAGAGAGAGGAGAGAGAGAGAGAGAGGAGAGGAATATTCCTAAAATCTCTATGCGATGCCTCAATGGGTATAAACACACAGAACACCGTGTGAAGAGAAATGGCAGGAAATGAAGATGGCTATTTGTCACATTTTACGACAATAACATTAATAACAAACAATAAATTTACATGGACACATAAGACGAGGTAGGTAGTGAGAAATCCCTTCTACTTACAATACCCCAGCCTGCGGTGTGGCTCCGGCTGCGGGGCTCTTTTATTGCTGTCTCCCTTTCTTTTTCTCTCTCTTTCTCTCTCTCTTTCTCTCTCTCCCCCTCTCTCCCCCTCTCTCTTTTTTTTCCGGGGTACAGGCTTGTTTTTCAAAGGACAGTTGAATTGCACGTCAGAAACAGGGAGACCGAGCCTGTGATTTTCCTGACGAATACATATCTATTCTGCAACCTTGGCATTAATTATTTAATGAATCACGTGACCAGGAGGGGGAAGGGGGTCTTTCGATTTCAGGCTCAAAGGACCACTATGACCTTCCCCTTCAGGAGGAGAAATTTTCTTGCAAAATAGGTTCCCCCTAGCCCACCAATGGAATAGAAGCGAGGTCTGCTCTCTTCCACATGCACCTCTCTGCCTACTCTGTGTACATCTCCCTGCCCCCCAGACAAACACTTACCCACAGCCCACCTCTCTTCTCTCCCTTCGCCTCCTGCTTCTGCTTAGTTCCTGGAGGTGCAGAAATAGTCTGCAGGGGTGGGGTGGGGGTGGGGTGGGCGCCGAGCCCTTCTCCAAGCCCCCGTTTTCCTGGGCTTCCAATTCTTCTGTCTGTATCTTTTAGGATTAAGATTCCCCTCCAACTCTATTCTCTCCCACTCTCGGGGTATTTATTTTAGTGGGACTCACTCCCCCTCTTCCAAAATAACCAACAAGATTTCTAAAGGGACTAGCTTGAAAAGGATACTTCAGAAGTCCTTATTACACATGGATCCAGAATGGGCCTTTGGACTTCAGTTCTCTTTTTGAGCTTTTGTGGTACCTTTGAAGGGAAAAGGACTAGGTAAAGAGACAGCTCCAGAGTTAAACCTAACCACCAGGGGGACTTGGATTCGTGGTGTTGTTGCTACCATGGGAAGCCAGATGCTACTGACTGTGTGAACATAGGCTCTACACACAAAGACCCAGGACGAAGGTTTCTACACAAAAGAAGTGGACACCCAGCCTCTCTCCACCCAAGGCTCGCCCTGTCTCAGTCTCTCTGCCCAACACACCAGCGAAGACAGCTGGAGATCCGAGCCAGAGAAGAAAGAAGGGTCAGGAAAGCCTGGAAAGGTTCTGGCAGCCTGGTCCCTATTTCCCAGGTGTTGTTAGCATCCTGGGCTTCCAAGCAGCACACAATAGAGACCAATCAAGGGGGGTGTGTGAAAGGGTTAAACTCCCAGGATGAGAGAAAGCCACTGAAGGCCTACAGAGAGACACACACAGGCTCTTCCACCTCAAATATAAACAAAACCAAAAATCCTCCAAATTTCACAAGTTCCAGTTAGAATCCCAGTCCTTGGCCGGAGGACAGAACGAGGCATACGGAGCGAAGGGAAGTAGAAGAGACATTCCTCAGGAGCCCTGGCCACACATTCCGGCTTATCTGGCTTCAGCAGCTCTGGGGCAGCGGAGGCCACCGCCGCTGGGGCTGGCTGGCAAGGGAGGAACCCAGCAGCTTTAGGGTGCAGGGTGCAGGCTGAGGGACCTCCCCTGTTTTGTTTGGAGACATCTGAACCAAAAGTCACTCGGCAGGGAGAAAGCCAAAGACCTCATCACCATGTAAACTCCCCCCAAAACAGCAGCCCTAGGAAGGCCTGGCTGCTGCAGCGGGGTCCCCAAGGAAGACGCTGGAATTCTGCCCCTCCCCACGGGGTGGGGGCGCCGGCGGGCCCAGACTCTGTAGGGGGGTAGTCAGCTTTGATCGTCCAGTTACAAAACACAGACTAGTATTGCATTCAGCTCAGTCCTGATCTTGGGCCCTACTCTGGCTCTACTACAACTCCCTGCAAGGTCCTGGCTACAAATCCATTAAAAATTGTCCCCCAAAGACAAGCACTAAAGTCTAAAAAAAAAAGTGTGTGTGTGTGTGTGTGTGTGTGAGAGAGAGGGAGGGAATATGGGGGCGCATGGGAAAACCCAGAGATCCTTTTTAAGGACAAGGAAAAGAACAGCAAAAACATGCGAAGGCACGAATGGGCAGGCTGTTAAAACGCCTCATGCTCTCCCTCTGTGCAGATCCTGGGAATGTCCACGTTCAAATAAACAAGCGCCTGAGCAAGAGGGCTGCTCGCTTTTCTTGCTGCCGATAAAGCGAACGTTTAGACTGCGAGAAAGGTGAGATTGATTTACGAATCTGAACGTGCCGGTTTTATGGCCGATCACAAATCCGTCAGCGCTCAACTCACGCTGGGAAACTTCCCAACTCGGTTTTCCAACCAGACTCCCTCTTCAGCCGCCTCTTCCCAGGGAGACCCACCGCTGCCAGCGCTGGGGTTGCCTCTGCCTCTGCCCAGGGCTGCCAGGCAGGTGACAGGCTCAGGGAGCCTGTGGGGAGGACCCTGGTGGGCTGAGAGGCCTCAGCCTCCTGGGGGCCGCTGGAACTGCAGAAAGTGCACCCCGCAGCTGGCAGCTCTAAAAACGGTTGGGGTCTCCGAGTGGGGGAGAGGAAGGGCCTAGTGTTTGAGCCTAGAGGGGCTGAACCCCATGCTTCCCCTTCCACCGTCTCCCTCCTGCTTGCTTTTGGTGAGCCCTCCACAACGGTCCTTTGTCCCTTGGGCCTGCCCAGGACCCACAGTTGGTTATCTCCCCTTTCCCAGGCCCCAATATTTTCAGGAATAGCCCAGTTTGCCTTTCCCGGTACCCCTTTCCTATCTGAAGCCCCAGCCCCTCCTTGGATGCCACCCAGGGACAGAAAAAGATCTTTACCTATCACTCCAGTTATTTTTTGCCTGAGCCCAGGGCCCAACTTAAAAGAAATAATTTACAAAATGCAAACCAACACCCCACACACATCCCAGCAAGGTTCTGTCTCTCCTGTTCTTAACTCAGGGGGAGCAGCTCCTCTTCCCAGCCAGCATCAGGCTCTCACCCTCCTCCTGAGAGGGTGCCCCGCTGGTGTGGATTTTTAAGATGCAGCAAATAGAATACAGATTTGGAAAGGCTCTCAGTGCCGGGTTCCCCTCCTAGCAGCTCTCCCACCCAACTCCTAACAGGAAAAGTTCCTGCAAACTTTGGTTCCTAGGGCAAAGCTAGCCCTGGGGAGGGATCAGAGAGGCCTGCCCTGGGGCCCCTCCCATTTCTCTTGCTGCTGGGAGGAGGTGAATGAGATACCTCAAGGACTCTGAGCCTTTGGGGTAGGTCTGACTGGGAACAGGGACAAAGATAAAGATAATAGAAATAGCTTCCTAAACAAAGGGACTTGGGACAGTGAGCCGTGACTCTGTGGATTTGGATATGGGGGAAGGAGGCCCTCAAAGGAATATTCAGTCACGGTGGGAGGCAAATCCCTACGATATAACCCAAGAGCTTCTTCCTCTGGCCCACTGGAGCCCTGCAGATTGAGCCTGTCCAATTCCTTATATCGCATCTATACCCCTTTGTCTTTCTTCCCAGGGGAAGCTGGAAAGGAGGAAGAAAATGATCAGAGAGGGGGTGGGGGCTGGAGCCTGGCCCAGGGAAGGGACTGAACACACACAGGCCAGCACCCTCTACCCCACTCTGGACACCCAGGCTAACACTTTTATCCTTTCTCCTTGAAGGACAGTTACAGAAAGATAACCCAGGAATTCCAAGCTAGCAAAGAAAGAAGGGTTTGGGGCCAGAGGGGAATGGAGAAGATGGAACACAGGACAGCCCAGGGACCCCTCCCTGTGGAGGTGTGACTTTCCCTCCTGGGCAGGAGGCAAGAGCCAGCACAATGTCCAGTCTCACAGAGGTCAAGGGGCTTCCGAGGTCATTTTGTGGTTCTAATACTGAGCTAATCGCCTAGAAAACGTGGCCTCTCCATGAACTCTCTCCTGCCATCCTCCCGCCTCCAAACCCTAAGAGAGGCCTCAGGGAAAAAGGGCTGGCACTCACGTCTGCAAAGCAGGGCCCCAAAGACGACACCAGAGCCCCCTTGCAGGGAGAGCAGAGGAAACAGAAGCAAACCCCAAGCCTCCAGGAAGCACACCTATCCTGGGATCCCAGCAGCTTCTTGCTCCAGACAGAATCACTGACTTGTCTCAACTCTCAAGCTACACAAGAAAAGCTTATACCCATTCCCAGGCTGGGTCTTTCCATCCGAAAACCTGACTCCGGTTTTCTAGGAGGCAGCAGTGACATCCGGCTGCAAACAGGCACAGGGGACCCAGGCCCCCAGTGTAGACAGTCAGCAGCCCAGGACGGCACCAAGCACTCGTGCACCTCGCTGACACACGCAGGCACCCACGAGGGCTGGCTCTCCCCGCACAGAGCAGCCTGCCTTTTCCAAAACCAGAACAGCGCTACAGAGCCACCTCCCAAACAGCCTCTTCTGGGGTCTTTCAGGGGCCCTGACACCTCCGTCCCAACAACTTCAAACACCCTCCAGGTGTCGAGGCTCCGGCCACTTCTGACTCAAACATCAGTCATCATAAAAGCAGCAAATCTGACCAAGCCTCTGCCATAAAAACCCCCAAGAAGATAGCTGAAAAAGACGAGGAGGCGAGAGTGTTTCTCCTGTCGCCTGTGAAAAGAACTCATAAAACCATTTAAAAAAAAAAAAAAAACAGCCCAGCGCGGGGGCTTTGTTACCTTTTCGCCTCTCGCCTCCTCTTGCCCCGAGCTCCACCGGTCCCATTCATGATGAGCGGCTTCTTCCAAACTGAGAGAAAAAAGTTCTCAACTTTATGGTTCCAAATTTTTTCCCCCTCGCAGATCCGGGAGAGACGGCTAACACTTTTTTCCCCCAACAGCCGGTCTGCGGAGATTTGCTGTTGAATAATAACAAAGGAGAGAGGATACGTATTTAAAGAAAAGAAGTGATTAATGGTTTTCTGTATAATTCTCACATTTTTCTTAGCTCTTGTCTACACAGAATGGCTGTGAACTTTAAGCTCCATAGAAATCTTTTTTTTTTAAATTCTATTCATACCTTCCAAGGAGCAGCTTTGATTTAGCTCTTTAGAGACATTCCTGGGGGGCATATGCTTTTTAAGAACTATTTTCCCCCTCAACTAAGGGCTATGGCATCTCCTTGCAACTAAAACATCACACCGCGATGCCATCAAAACAAAACTCGCCCTTCAGCCTCCTCTAGACCCGGGTGGTTTTTCTTTTCTTTTTTTGAATACCAGACTGCCTATAAACTGACAATTCAACCACCTTTTCCTGAGCTGGGGATACCGGCCCGGTCCTTCACCAGGCCTACCCAGCCTCCAACCACCAGAGCTAGGAACCAGAGGAATGCAAAATAAATAACAATAAAATATATGCATAGCATTGGTTCTTTATTTTCTGAAAGACACGATCTTAAAAGCCACTTTTAATTGCAAAGGAACTCCAGAGCACCAAGCCTTTTGGAGGTGGGGTGGCAGCCTCACCCTGGACCACCAGGGGACCTGAAACCCAGGCTCCACCCTGACCTTTGGACACCTCGGCGGCGGAGGGCCCAAGCCTGACCAAGCTTTCTGAGATCACCTGTACCCCTTCCCTTCCCCCACTCCATTATAGGGGTGACTAGGACCTCGAGACGAAAAAGCTATTTGGCCCCCAGTTGTACTTTCCATACTTTCTATGAGAAAGAAAATGAAAATTAATACAGGAGCAGGGCTTCACAAAAGAGGCCATTTGTCTTCTTGATTATCTATTTGCTTGTCAGAGTTTGAGCTATGGCACCGGCTAGCTCTTTTGTAATATAAAAATACTCTGAAAACCTGCAAACACCCAGAAACATCTGTGCAAAAAATTAGACTCATTAAAGCCTTAAACACCTCAGAGGAAAGCGATGCCTTCTTAGACGGGGAGGAAAGAGGCCAGCCTCCTCGCAGGATCCTCTCTCGAACTTTAATAACCAAAGAGCCGTCTGTCTGGAAGCAGACAGCTTAACCGCATTTTATTTGCTTATGACAAATAAATCACGATATGAAAGGCTTTGCCGTACTTAAGCCTCTTGTGTCCTACAATGAAACATTTTCCCCCCATTAGGGACTGGAATCAGCCCTCCCAGGCCTTCCGATCCATTTTTGGACTGGAGGAAAAAAAATTAAAAGCCCCAAACAAAACACACCCATCCCCAAAGAGAACTAAACCAGCTACTGCAATTTGGAATCCTCTGAGACAGAAATTCCCACTGGATCCTCTCGGGGAGGGGCAGCTCTTCCACCACAGAGAATGTGAAGCCAAACCCGCCAGGGTGCTTAACATACACACTGGGTGACATTTGTCCACATCTTTACAGCGAGGTTCCAACAAAAACACGAATGTGATGATGGTCACGAGAAACCAAACATTTATTTCTATTGTCGCTCTGTACAGGACACAAATTTTCACGCCAACGAAAGGTTCTAGACTCAGGCGGCCCCAGAGGCAGGAAGGCGCCTGTTTGGAATGTCAGGAAGAGAACAAGAGAGAACGCACATGACATAAAATAATAGTAATAATAATATTAATAATAATAATAATAAACGATGCAACAATGATAAACTATGGGAGAGGACTCCATAACATCGGCCTCCCTGAGCAGGACGGCCACATTTTATTTCCTAGTTTCACATTCATTTTCAGTCTAAGAGAAGGACCTCTGCCATACAACTCTGAATTGGCCAGAGGGTCGTGCCCAGCCCCTCAGAACTCAGCTGGGCTCTCACCCTGCCAAGCGTGGTGGCACCCGGTTGGTTGTTGGGGTCATTCTTTTTATCCTTGGCCTCAGTTTCCCTGCCCACTCCTGCCTTGTCGAGGCTGCCCCTCCCCCGCTTGTCCCCATCCTCCTGGCCCCCCTCACCCCAGGGTGGACGGGGGTAAGCAGTCCGTTGTCCCCAGTGGACGGGCACGGAGGAGGGGCACAGAGGAGGGGCGAAGTTGTGTGCGTGTTTGTTACCGTGGCCACAACACAGCGCTATCTGGCAGTCAGAGGGTGCTTTCGCGGGGTGTCAGGAGGGGGACAAAGAAAGAAAATCCAGGCTGTCTTCCAGCAGCCGCAGCAGCAGAGGCGGCGGCCCGGCCGGGCCTCATTTGTTAGCCGAGTGTCGAGGTAATGGTCGCCACCGAGGCCGTCCCCGGCAGAGTAAACAAGACAGATGGGCCTGGGCCTGGCGTGATTAAAGATGAAACCTGGATCCGTCTTCGCCAAAGCCGAAATCGAGGAGCTGCAGCCTCCTCCTATTTCTCTTTCTGTCTTTTTCTTTCTTCCTTCCTCCTTTTTCTTCTCTTTTCTTGTTTTTAAAGGAAGAAAGTAAGAGACTGGATCTTGCTTCTGGGGGGCCTCGCCCGGGCTCCCCGTTGTCATTTCTATAAATAAAGCCCCCCTGCCCTCCTTCTCCGCCTTTATTCACACACAGATGAAGTGGGGGAGCGAGGCAGGCTGCGGCCCAGGCCCGGCCCCTCCCGCACCGTCCCCGTCCGCGCTCGCCGCCCACCCCGCCCCCCAGGTCCGCGGCTCCAGTTTGGGGGGCGCACTAGAGCGCGGGGGGGCCTCCGTTGGGCCGGCCCGGGGGCCCTCCGGCTGCGCCTGCGGTGCCTCCCGAGCGGATCTTTGTGTTGGGCAACTTGTGGTCTTTCTTCCACTTCATGCGGCGGTTCTGGAACCAGATCTTGATCTGGCGCTCGGACAGGCAGAGCGCGTGGGCGATCTCCACCCTCCGGCGCCGCGTCAGGTAGCGGTTGTAGTGAAATTCCTTCTCCAGCTCCAGGACCTGCTGGCGGGTGTAGGCGGTCCGCGAGCGCTTGGGCTCCCCGCCGGCGTAATTGGGGTTTACTGGACACACACAGAGACAGGGAGAAAGAGAAAGTTTTATTGCCCCCAAAGGGCGGAGGGAGAGCCCTTTCTTCCAGCCAGCGCGACGTCGCCCTCCCTCTCGCCCACCACCTCCACCTCCACCTCCACCTCCACCTCCTAAAACGCCTCGGGAAGGCAGCCGGCACGGAGGCAAAAGAAAGACCTCCAAGTTGTGCAGGGCCGAGCCGCCAGCGTGGTGGTTTGGGTGTCTAGGGGAAGCGGGGAGGAATCTTTGCGAGGTTTTCATCGCTCCTCTGTCCCCCTCGGCCTGGGGCCCCGGGTGAGAGAATGAGGGGGTGGGCGAGGGAGGGTGTTGCCCTGAACCTTTCCCCTGTTGAGTTCCCACCCTCGCTGGCTGCTCAGATCCCAAGCAGAGCCTGCCCCCAGCCAAAACTTTTGTACACTTCCCCTGCCAGCCTGGAAGGGGTGGGGGCTGCAGTCTCTGGTTTAAATACGGATTACTACCTCCTCCTCCTCCTCCCCCCCACCTCCCACACACTCCCCTCCCCGACTTCCAACTTCACTGGGACTCCATCTCCCCGGCGAAAAAGTCGCTGGTGAGAATAGGGGAGAGGATAGAAAACCGACTTCAAAGGCGCAGGGCCCACCAGGCCATAAAAATTTATGGGGGATGTAATTATGTGGCTCTGAAAACAGGCGACCGTAAATCTCTGGCAATGGCGAGTTTATAGCGGGGACAATTGGCTTCCCCCAGCTCCGCCCCCCCCACCGTGCCTCCGGGTCCCTCCGGTGGAAAGCGCCGGGGGTGGGAGGGGAAGGGGTGCCCAGGCACTCACCCGCGCTCACGTGAACTTTGCGCATCCAGGGGTAGACGACGGGCTCTTTGCACGCGGAGTGGGACGGGCTGGGGTGCAGGGGGTTCTGGGCGCAGGGAGGCGGCGGGGGGCTGCTGCTGGCCGCCTCGCAGCGCTGGCCGGGCTCCGGGAGGAGGGCCCCGGCGGGTGGCGGCGCGGGAGCCCGAGGGGACAGCCCGGGCGGCGGCGGGGGCGGCGGGGGCGGCGGGGGCGGCGGCGGGGGCCCGGGGTCCCGGCAGGCCGCGTAGCGCTGCACGGTGCACGCCGCGCGCCGCCCGAAGCCCGCCTCCGGCTGGAAGCTGCTGTCTCGCCTCTGGCCGCCGGCGTAGTACCCGGGCGAGTGGTCGCTGGGTAGGTAATCGCCCTGTGAATATTCCTCGCACGGAGGGAACTTGGGGTCGACATAGTTTGAGTTGATCAAAAAAGAACTCATAGCCATTAATTTCTGGGAATTGCCCACAAAATATACTAAAATTTATTCCGACCCCTGACTCGTTTTCCTGTTTCCGAAAGCCCTCCTACTTACTGTCAAGTGAACAAAGTTAGGGGCCCACGTGATCCTCCGAGCCAATGGCCACCCCGCCTGCGATTCCCGGATAAGGAAATCTGCTCACCCGGACCCTACTCCAGCCAAAGAGGTTTATTTCCCCTTCTTCGCTTCCCCCTCCCCACCCACCCAACACTAGCATTTACATAGGGCTCCTGCGGGGCGACCCCTCCTCGCCGCGCGCTCTCGGAGATCTGAGAGGCGCAGGGCGCCGGGGAGCGCAGGCCGAGCAGGTTGCGACCGAGGGCCTGGTGGAGCGCCGGGCGGAGCGCGATCCCTGCATCCCCTCCCAAGTGGGGGTTCCCGATGTAGCCCCTCCTGTTCTGCCTCACCTCGGCCGGGCGTTCCGTGCCTTCCAAAGGGCTCCATCTCCTGCCCAGGGCGAGAGGGAGCCCGTGCGCCCTGCGTGCGCGTGGGGAGTTCAGTGGCTGGCGGGCTGGGGGCTCCTCCTCGAAATGGGGAGCCCAGTAGGGGCTAGGGGCGCTGAGCTTGGGGCCTTTTCTCTACGGCCAGATGAGGAGGGGTCGGGGTGAGCGAGGAGGCGTGGTGCGCGGAGGGACTTGTCAGAGATGAATGGAACCGCTAGCGGATCGATAGGAAATTCATGCACTAATTCGGGGAGACCTCGCCTTCCAAATCGCATTTAGCTGCGCTGTTAGCTTGACCGCGTCAGTCAGTCCCTCTGTCCCCCTCTCCCAGCCACTCCTCCAGCCCAAGCTCGGAGAAACGACTTGGTTTCCCACATTGAAGATGAGCGCTAGACTCAAAAACCTACAACTTGTGAAAGCAAATTGAATAACAACTTGCTAATTCCACAACCAACCGAGCAGTGCTAACCGTGGCGCCGAGTCCTTCTAATTGACGCTAATGCCGCAGCCTCCGCGGCGAACAGAAACCTCACATCCCGGTGGTGCTGGGGACAGAGGCCCTAGCAGCGACCCCCCACCCGTACACACACAGCAAACTCCCCCGCCCCCGCAGTCGCGTATTTCCAGGGCGTCTTGTTCTGGACCCAAACGGAAAGACGGCCTCAGCATCCGCTTGAAAAGCTAATTTCCTGTGCTTTGCACACAGCGGAGAACAGTCCTTGAAAAAAAATCCAATAAAGACCCCTCCAGCCCAGAATAGAAAATAGGTGGGCTTGGGATGAGAGGATAAATTAAAATAATCAACAACACGAACTTCGCACCACGACGAGAGAGCAGGGATCAAAGCGCCCAGGAGCAGACATGAGCTGAGTTCAGGTAGATGGAAGCAACAGAAGGAGGGAAAGAAAAAGGAAGGAGTCTTCTCGTGGTCAGCCACTGGATTGTCCTCATTTAGAAAAATAATATTTTTTTCTTTCTGGAAAAAAATGAGCGGAGTGTTTATGTCAACTACATATTCCCCTAGATACGAATTTGTGACCACAACGTTCCTTACACAAATTCGGACCTACAGGGTATATACAGAAGACAGACAGGTCTTCTTGGCCCAGACATTTTCCAGTTCTCCTACTTTCTGCGAGTTCTTCTTTTGGGGTGTGGTCGGAGTGTTCATTGTATTTCGTTTTGTTCTAGTTTGTGAGCTCTGGGGGCTCTGAGTCCATTCTCGGGGTTACAGGTTTTCAACTCTCCGAGCAATAGAAGCAGACGGTCTGTAAGGAGACGCGAACCTCGCGGCCGCCGGGTAACTCTCAGAGGCGCATGAATTATGAGATGTAAACATTAGCTAAGCACAAAAGGAGGAAGGGTCATCCTGAGGCTGCGGGGGAATCAGAATCAGGCCCTTCTGGGTGCCCTCAAGTCCCTCCCCTCCCCCAGGATCTTATTTTTTTTTTTGAAGAAAAAAACAAAACCCTAATGGGCTCCCCCAGTGCCCCTCGCAGCCTTAGTTTGTGATCAAACGAATATCTAGATATTTTCCAAAGCGCTTCTCAGCAAAGGGAGGAGGGAGAGGCGGCTGAGTGTGAAGGGGGTGTAATAAAAGTCCTTTTGGAAAAAGTCAGTGGTAAAAAGAGAGAGAAACAGCTGTAAAGAAAAATGCTGGGAGACCAAGCAGATGGGGCCCCGGATATTTAACGACGGGCAATTCCATTTACAACCTGAGAAAAGATCAAAGGCGCTTCATTTCCGAATGAAGGGCAATGAGGAGCCATAAAAGATGCTGCCAGATGATGTGTGGGCCCCTCCCAGCCTCCTGAACCCCCTGGGGGCTAGAATGGGGGGATGATCCCCTAGAGGTGTTTGGAGGAACCCTGGCCCCTGCCTGCCTAGCCCCAGATGAGTCCCCACTGTCTACAATCACTTGGCCCAGCCACCTGCTTGGGTTGCTGGCAGTGGAGCCCAAAAGAGGGGCTGGGGTTTCTCAAACCACTTTCTGAGGCCCCCAGTAACTGCTGAATGTACTAAACTGGGTCACTAGGGGCTGGGCTGGACGGAACTGAACCTTAGATTCTGAAGGCTGTGACCAGGTGGGGAGATGCATCCCCAGGAGCCTCCTCCCACCCAGACCCCCTACCCATCTCCTAGGGTTTGAGAAATACATCCATACAGAACAGCTCAGAATACCATCAATTTCATGAGCAAATATACAGCAACAAACCAATGGCCCCCTTTAACTGCCACACTCCAGAGATCTCTGCCCATCTCCAGACCCAGGACTCCTGCAGGTGGGTAGGGAGAGCTCCCAGCTGCAGGCCACTAGATCCAGGGACCCTCCGATTTGTTCTTTGTTTTTTAAATTTTTTTTTAAATATCCCAAATCTACGCATTGCCAATAATGATCCCTGGGCCTGGTTTCTAATACTGCCACTCTCCCAGGTAGGCCAGGTCCACACATCGGTGGGGGGGACCCCAAAATAATGACATTATATTATAGTCTGTGCCAAGAGAGGACCCAGTAGGTCCCGTGTGGAGTCTGGCCCTGGGCTCACGTGGCACCAGCTCCCCCAACACCAAGCAAAGACCTCTGCAAGTCTCCTCCAAAGGCCACTTAGGGCCTCCACGACCCACTGCCACCGCTCAGGCCCCTCCCCCACCCCATACCTCCTGTGCTGCACTGCCCGCTCCTGGAAACCCGTCCAACCCGCAGGCGGTTCGGAAATTTGGGAGGGTTGCAGGGCTGGCCGTAGGGCCTCTCTAAAACTCCACTCCATCCGGGATGCGGCCCAGGCGCCTGCAGCACCCCTAGAGCGATTCGTGGGGCGCAGAGCCACCACGGTTGATCCTGGGGCCAGAGCGCGAACATTTTCTCCTCTGCGCGCCAGCCACCTGCTCTTCCCACCAGGGCACCGCACCCGCCTCACCGCCCGCTCCGGCAGGGTGCAGCCGCGGGGGAAGGTGGGGCGCAAGGTTTATCAGGGACTCCCAGGAAGGGTTTCACCGGATCAAGAGGTTGCTTCCCTGTCCACGCCCGGAATACCAAGAGCAATGCGCAGAATAGACAGGAAATCTAGGGACTCCCGCGCTCGACCACCTCTCCAGCGCTGCCGGGTCCACTGGCGGCTTCCTGGCCGCCTGCTCCAGGCAGCCACAGGTTGCCGCTCGCTGCTGGGCACCCCAACGCCGCCATCCCGGGCGTGCCCGGGCCCTAAAGAATCATCCACCTTTTGTGGAGAGCGGGGAGGGATGCAGCGAGCGAGGGAGAGCGCAGGGCCGAGGGAGGCGAGCGCCCAACCGGCCCGCGCCCCGGCGCCGCGCGGAGACCCGGGAGCCCCGGAGCGGAGCGGGCGCGAGTACTCACCGGGCCGGCCCCGCGCCCTCCCGGCCAGGCCGGCTGACCCGCCGAGGACCTGCTGGGCGACCACTGAGCTCGCTCGAGTCCACAATTGTGAGTCCGGAAAACCGAACCGCCGCTGCGGGCAGAGGCGTCCCCGGCCCCCTCCCAGGCCGGAACAAGACTTTTTTTTTTTGGGTGTGTTTTTTGTTTTTGAAGCGCAAGTTTTCGTATTCATCTCATACTTTGGCAGTCTTTGTTAAACAGCTAGGCGCGTCACGAGGCTCTCCAACATTTTAATAATTTTTAGACGCTGTGACCTGCAGTTCACCCCTCCGCGGGCCTCCCCATGAGCAGGCTGTGGCTCTAATATAGTGGCGCGGTGTGCTCGGTCATATTGAATTTTGCGCAGGTCATTACTTGGGAGAAAAATGACAGCAGGAATTTGATTCTGTTCATCCTTTCCAGCTCCATTTTTCCCCTGAACCTTCTCATCCAACCCCTCAAAAAGTCCCATTCGGAGAGGCTGCAGGCTGCCCCACCCCTGATTTGATTTTCTGTCATTCCTGTGTTTCTGTCAGGAGAGTGGGATTCCATGCGGATCCCTTTGGAGGCCTGGGAAGGAGGCTGGCAGTTGGAGAGCTGCCAAGCTGGTGGGCCTCGGGCATCCGAGCCAGAGAGCAGGCCTCGGCCACAGGCCGCCTTCCCTCAGCCTTCCCCCTAAATCCTTGCACCACTGGGCCTGTCCCCATCTGGTCGAACACTCTATCTGCTTTACTTGTGCCCCCAAGTGCCAGAGACACCCCCATTTCCGCCCAAACTTTGGGAGCTCCAGGGCCCCAGAAATGACTCCTCCATGTCTTGAGACAGGGCTTGGTCCACAGCTACCACATTTGGGAAAGAGAGAGACCCCAGAGATAGGTGCTGGTCTGCTGATCAAAGCTAGGGACCTGGGGACTTGGCTTTCAGAGGCTTAAATTGCCCTTTAAAAACAAAACCAGACAAAGATGGTTTGAAAAGAAACCATTCTCACATACACAGCAACCCCTTTGCCTACACCCATCACCACGAGTAGGTTCCAGAGCAAATCAACAAGGCTGTGAAATATTTTCTAGGTTTGTTGTTCTAGGATTCGAACCTGGTGAATCCCTGCAACATCTTTCTCCCTTCCCCTGGCCCTCAAAGGGCAGCTGAGACAACTCAAGTGACACCCCTTTTACCTAGTTTAAGGCTCAGGCCTAGGAGAGGGTGGCAGGGTGTAGTCTGGGATCAGGAAGTGGGGTCAACCCAGACCCAGGGCTACTGGAATCTACTCCATGGATTCCTAGATTTACCATTCAGTCCTGGAGACCAAGGGGAACAGAAAGAGATGGATTCTCCAGTTCAGGCTTTGACCTCTGCCTCCTCAGCACCCCAGAGAAGCTCTGAGGAGGACTGTGTAGAAATAGGGACCTGCACCCAGTTGAGTTAGCGAAAAATGGGGATCAACTCGATTTGAAATTTGTTATGAAACCTTTTTCTATTCTGGCCATATTTCTAAGGGCTTCTTTCCTCGGGTTATCTCCATTCTGGAAGGACAAACACCCACAGAGCACCTCCCTCTAGGAGATGTTTGGAAGAACACTATAATGACATTTCATATTGCAACAGTCATTTAAAGACCCAAAATAGGCACATGCTCTGGTGTGGTAATTACAGTCTAAGCGTTTTACTTATGAGTAGAGCTTAATGTATGGATTGAAGGTTCATTTCAGGACTCCTGTTTCAACTTCAGCTAAAAAGATCTCCCTGAGACTATTCAGTATTTTTCCTTTGCGCTTCCCCTCCCTCTTCCAAATAGGAAGACGGGGAGCCAAGATTTACACCCAAATGGAGGTTTGGGAGAGAGAGAGAGCACCAACAAATTAACCACCTTTCAGTAGCCTGGTTTTTTAAGGCAATGGGAGAGCAACGAAGCTTCTGGGGCTGATCCGCAGTCTGGAACTCGAGCTACCTGGAGCCAGGCGGGAGGGTCGGTAGTCCCTAAAAACAGGCTTCCAGGGTGGCTGGAACTGCCAGCAGTTTGGCCCCTTTAGGGCGACCAGGGTGGGCAGAAAGCCTTCACCTTGGAAGCCTTCTCTGGCTTCCTGCAAGGGCGTGTGGGTAATTGGGTTTTTAAAATGTGTGCGGCTGGGTACGTTTTAATTAAATTTTATGTGGTGACTCAAAGGTTATCTTTGGGAGGAAAATCGCACGGAAGATTCGCCACGCCCCAAGCGCCGGCTTTTGTGCAGATCGTGGGCCACCACGGCCGGCGCAGGGTGCATTTTTCTGCGGAGGGCGTGCCTCGGTCCTCAGTTTCTCCTCCCCAGCCGTGGGCCTCGCCCCTGCCCACTCGCCCCTGGGCAGCGCCCCGCCTCGCCGCGCGTCTCGGCTCCTCTGCGCGCACGGCCCCTCCCCCTCGCGCTCCCCGCCCCCGCCCGCCCCGGACGCCTCGCCGTCCCTCGCTCACGCACGCGGTAAACTTTTGACCCTCCAACTTTGCGACCCCTCCGGCAATAACACTGGCCTCAGCGCCAGGCTCTCTCTCTGCCGCTGCTGCGCTGGCTGCAAAAAGCCCGGCGCACAAGCGCCCTCCCCCCCCCCC
>PVJO010003308.1:0-109025 GCA_004026905.1 Hystrix cristata | reverse complement strand
AGGGACAGCTGTGTCCCACCAATGCGAGGCCGAACGGGCCCGGGGCCACCTTGAGCGGCGCTGGCTGGCGCCTGGGCGGCCCCGGCTGGCTGTGAACTTGGTCTAAGGCGGACTCTACTGGCAGCTCGGGGATGTTACAGCCTCTGCCTCTCGGCCGGCAGCGCAGCTTCCCTGCGGACCACCCCGCGCACTTTCGGTTTCCCTTCCGCCCCAGTATCTCCTGCCAGGCCCCCATCTGTCGCAGAGAGGGAGGGTTTCGTTTCCATTTCCCGGGGGAGTCGTTGGTAGTCAGAAAAGAAGAGAAGGAGAGGGAGCGGGAGAACACAACGAACACAAGTAGTAGCCGGGGTATAGGGATTATCCCCAATGGTGCCCCCAAATCCCCCAAGTAGAGACTTCCCCTCCCCACCCTGGCACTCTGCCCCACCTGTCCTCAGTGCTCTTTGCCACGCGGACCGCCCGTCCCCCACCCCGGCCCCCGACCGGGGTCAGTTCGTGGCCACAGGCCTGGGCCTGTGGTGCCTCGCTTCCCTGGAGGGATCCATCCCCGCAACCAGCTCCTAGCCCTGGGCTCGCTGCGACCGAACCCAGGCACCCGCCAAAGGCTGCAGCCGCCCCAGTCGGCCCCAGGCCACTCGAGGAGCAAGGCCAGGGCGCGAGAGGCGCCTTTTCCGGGAGGGAGAAACTACAGGACGCTGCAGAGGGTGCCTCTGTTTCTCCTGGAGGAAAATTAGGGGAAGAAGAGACCGGACGGGAGACCCCTCAACTACGGAGAAAAGGGAAAAGGAAGGAGAGATGAAAACTTCAGCGGGGGGTGCTTGCTGTTCGGGATCCGACAGGTTCCTAAATTGCTCAAAATCTGATTTTCTGGAGGCTCCTAATCCCTCGTCTTCCTTTCTGGGCTGGCAATCTGGGTTTCAGGGGATTTGCTGTGAGAAAGGAGCAGCGATCCGCCTAAACCTGCCGCACGCCCCCGCCGGGCCTGCGCGCCGCCGAGGTGCCTGCGCGGTGGCCAGCGCGTAATGTATGCGGCAGGGCCTGGAGCCCGAGCAGGCCGGCGCTGCGGCCCCGCGTCTGGTGACCTCTGCGTGATCCCGGACTCTATGAATTATTGATGAGATATGAGCGTTGATTTCCCCTTTCAGGATGCAAACTCCATTATATTGTTAAAATGGCGATTTAATCGTTGAGAATAGCTTTGGTGTGGGTTTTTTTCCCCCAACTCATTTGCGCCTCCTTCCTTTTCATTTAACTCTCTTAATTAAATCCTTTAACAGATTTTAATCACTTTTTGGAGGGAGGGGTAGGAGGAAAGGGGAAGGCCATAAACACCATCCCCATCACCAACAACAAACGGGACACTAAAACAAGACAAAAACAAAACAAACCCCGAAGCCATCAAAAGCTTCTACCTTCTGGCAATTGAGCGGAAGTGGAAAGGAGGTGTTAACCCCTCTAGAGAGATTGCGCGGGGAACTTCCACCGGAGACAGCACTGACAACTGGGTGGACCGGCCTCAAACAAGGGAGATGGGTTAGGGCCTGCAGGGACCGGCCTGGGAGGGTCTGATTAGGAGACTCTCCCAGCCTTAGGACTATGGAGACCAAGTCCTGTTGCTTCCCTTCGCTGGGACTTGGAACTTGGGGAGGGCCACGGGATTCTTGGGGAGAAAGCCCCTCTCCAGTACGGGCCTCAGGGGCACTTAGGGAGAAAGCTCCATTCTCCCTAAGGGGCCCCCATGTCTCCCCTCCCCCTCCCCCAAACAGCTCAGTTTCCAGGCGGTGTCTGGGTTAATTAATATGGATGTGTAACAGTAACACAGCGATCGATAAATCCCTGCTGTGGGCAGATCCCAGCCTCCAAATCCCATTACTCTGAGAAACTCCAAAAATTGTGAGGGTGACCAGTGAGCCTCTTCTACAAGAAGGGAGCGTTTCTTGCTAACCCTGTCCCCCAGGCTGGCCAGGTTGATCCCAAGCTGTGCTTAGGAGTTGCACTGGGCAGTGTATCTTCTCTCTCCCTCTGAGGCACTGCTTCCGCCCCAGCACGCAGGTCCCAAGGATAAAAACCAGGCAGAGAAAGGAGTTTCTCCTCAGATCTCCCGTGCCCTGCGCTTCCAACGCTCAGTAAATAACTTCTTACAGCCAAGGAAGGGTTAACTGTCCCTTCCACAGTTATGGAGAGGAAGCCGATGAAATATGGGCACTTGGAACTCCAGGCCCGGCTGTCTTTCCTGTTTACACTTCTTTATACTTCCTCCCACCCCGTAGCCTCAGAGAAACAAAACAAAACAAACAATCAAATAAAACAAAACAAAAAGTCAAAATCAAATTGTCCACTGAGTGGTAGCCAGATTGGCCTGAGAGCAAAAGAGAAACTGCAGCCTCCCACTTTGGCTGCTGCCTTCTAGGGCCTGCCTCGTGGAGGATTTGGCCAGAGGATGTTGGTTTGTAGTTCAGAAGGTAGAGGCCTGGACTGGAAGGGGAGAGGAAGCTGTGGGGGAGAAGGGGAGAAGAGATTTGGAGAGTATAGAGCAGCACTTAAAGAGAGACATCTTGGGGGCAGGGAGGGGGACGGGGACAAACCCCACTGCACCTCTCATCTCCTCCCCCAGCTCCTAGTTGGGGATTATCCCCGGCCATTGCCCAGAACCCAAAGTGGGAAAGAGGAAAACCCAGCCAGGAAGTCGCCAGAATCCCCTTGGAGCTGCTGGAGACCATCCAGGGGTTTGGTCTCTGCGGTGGAAGTGGGTGCCCCTTCCTAGGTCTGCTCTTGGCCACTCCGGAAAATCTGCCCAGATACGCCCAGCAGATGCCCCAGGCTGCCAGCCTCACACACTCCTTATCAGAGTTTGCAAAACTGACATGCCAGAGGGGAAAAAAACTCTTTAGGGGAGCCTGAGGCGGCTGCGGGAAAGGGGAGCTAGAATGAGGCCACAGGCTCCATAGAATTGGAGTTCCCTTGGAGGCCCCAATTTGGGCCATCCCTGCTGTGCCCTTCTCTTCCAGAGCACCCTTCTCAACCCCTTTGCCTTGTAGAGAGTGGAAGCCGAGCCTCCGAAATTCACTCATGTTTCAAATGGTGCTGGGGAGCCTTAGGGACCTGACCAGCGCATCCTTTGCAAAGGGGACACATCAAGAATGCCCATCATTCTTAGACGATGTGCCTTCAAACCAGGATGAGGCCCCAGCCCTTCTGTGCTTTACCTCGGTGCTCAAAGCCTCTTTGGGGTCTCTTGTAAGATGGGCAGGGAATGGTGAGCTCCCTGAAAGCTGAGCGCCAGCACTTCTGAAGACAAGAGAGGGGAGCGGCCCTGTGCCCCTGAATGGGAAACAAGGAATCTTGTGAGACCCCTTCCTTGTCCCCAAATCACAAGCCCCTCAAATTGCCAAATGTCCAATCCTGAAGCCCATTGGCAGGAGTTGGTGATCTGAATCAAGAAATGGTGGGCGGCAAATGCAGGAGAAGCTGTATCCCTGGAGGTCACTCCAGGGATCTTCAATCTAGGGGCTGGGTAGAGAAAAGGCCTCCGGCATTTAGAGGAAGGGTGACTTTTCCTTAGAAAATAACAGGCCCCTGAGGGTTGGATCTTGAAGTCTCTCTGGTTTGTGGTGCCACAAAACAAAGGGACCTTTGAGGGTCTGGTGGGGAAGAGCAGAGGAAAAGGGGAAAGAGAAAAGGGCACCTTTCCAATTCTCTCTCCCAACACCTGCCTTTTTGCCACCACAGTTGGGTTCCTCTTCCTGGGCAGGTTTTATTTGCGGAGAGCTTCCCAGGGTTCTATTTAAACACCCCCTCCGGGCCAGGGCAGAAGCCCCCCTGCTCCCTGCCTCCCAGCCACCTTCTGTCCTGTCCAACACCCACTACCCACGTTGACCACAAGATCTTTCTCCGATCCTAGCTGAAAGGATCACTTTAGACCCACAGGCTGAAGTTGGGTGCAGAAGCTCCACACTCTGCTTCTTGGATAACACTGACAAGGCCACAGGAAACAGGAGGGGCTGGAAGACCAGAAAGGCAGGCAGCACCCCAGGGTGAGGCAGCCCACCACGGCCTTCCCTGGGGCTTGCTCTCAGCCCAGATGTACACAGATCAAAGTGGCCGGAATGTGTTCCCACATACTCCTGACAGATGAATGCCATAAGTTTCTTTTTTGGGGATGAGGAGATATCAGTCTTAGGGTAGCCAGCTTGTGAAATGGGCCCCCAGGACAGGCCCTTCCTCCAGCAGTACACACCCCTCTTCATTCCCCTAAATTTCCCAGCACACCAAAGGAAACTGGGTCCCACACAACCCCTTTGCTCCCCCAAAACCCGCCAGTCCTGCAAATAAAATCCAGGTGCCCTTCACCGCTGAAGCCTTTTGGAACTGAGTGCCCCCACTCCAAGCACCCAGTTTCTCAGGGTGGGGACAGAAACAGGCTCACCATCCCCTACCCCATTCCGCAGCCTTGCTGGAAGCAAGATTTCCTTCCCCCAGCCCCAAGCCCCAAAAGTGCGAACGAGAAAGGGGAGAAAGCGAAAGCTGGAAGCGACTTACTGCGAGGCTGCTGGGCCGCCACTGCCTGCTGCGCTGGTCGGCTGCTCCAGGCTGGGAGAGCGCTCACCTACCTCTGCCCCTTCCCCACCACGGCGAGCAGTTAAAGTGTCACTTAACATTCTGGAGAATGTGAAATATACCGCACGGTGTCAACTCCCCAAAACCATAAAACTAACTTTATGGACCTCACGTGACTTTCCCGAGCCAGTGAGGGGTATCTGTCTGACTTCTCGGCGATTTTTACGATCTAACTTCGAGATAAAACCCCTATCCATTTGACATCTAAATGTCATAGCGACTTTTGGGATAGTTTGCTATCAGCAAAGGGGGACAAAGTCAGGGGGTGAAGGGGAAGGAGGGCCCAGTCGAGCCTCCAGGCCCCTCGCTGCCTCCTCTCCAGCTCCCCTCCCCCAGGTCCTGTGAGAAGTTGGGCCCAGCTGGAAGGGATTGACTCCGGTAAGTGTCCAGCTTGACTCAGTGCTCAGGGCGGAGGCTGACTGGGCCGGAGGGGGAACCAGAGGTCTTTGAGGAGGGACCCCCGACTTCTAGCCAAGAGGGAAGGTCAGTTGGGCCCCCGGAGAGAAGGAGCCCTAGAATATCATAGAGAAGGCTGAGGTTGAGAGGAAACCTTCGGAATTAATCTGATTTTTTATTTTATTTATTTATCTATTCTATTTTTTTACCTTAGTGGGTGGCAGAATTGAAGTGGGTTCTGGAGCAGGGACAGAGTGGCTGGGCAGGCCTCTACCATTCCCAGAAGGCCAGGAGCCTCCTGCTCAGGACTTAGGCCCAAATTTCTTTCCCTGGAGCATTTTCCAGAGGGTTTGCTGGCCAGGTGGTAGAGGCCCAAGATGGGGCCCAGCCCAGCCCGATGTGAGGTTCTTGAACCTCTCAGTCCCCAGGCCTGAAGAAGGCCTGTGCCCTGGCCCAAGCACCAGGTCTTGGGTGACTGAGGGGCTGCTAGAGAGCATCCTACCGTCCGTGCCCTAGAGTATGGAGAACATCCAGGGTGTGCCCGGCGATGGGAGAGGCAGACCCTCGGAGAAAAGACAAGTGGGAAGGCAAGGGAGTGGGGGAAACATTTATTTGACTTCAAGGAAAGCTACAAACAAATACCAAAAGCGAATCACCAGGACAGGCCTGGCAAAGACAGATTTAACACACGGCACAGCATTCACTCGCTGCTCACTATAAATGGTCTTGGAAGCGAAATGGGTTTGGGAGGAAGAGATGGGTCTGACCTAGGCTATCCCCATATTTACAAGCTTTGGGTCCTCCAGCCAGGCCCATGGATTCACAGAGAAATACACAGGAGACATTTTACACGCAGGATTATTTCTTATTTCCATCTGCCCCAGACCAGGCCTTGTGGGGCCTATCAGTCAGCAGGAACTTAAATCTCACTATTTTCCTTCCCGATCCTCCACATCACCCCCTGGGTCCTCCTTGTCCTCTTGCCACCCCAGGACCGAGCCACTGGGAGACTTGGGCCTGGGGAGTGAGGAGGAGGAGGAGAGGGTGGAAAGAGACACAGTCATGGACTCCATCTCCGAGGCCAGCTCAGCTGGGCCCAGCCCTGCAACACTGGCCCGCTCAGCCGCTGCCCTTAGAGAAGTCTCCAGCTGAAACTCAAAATACAGTGATCATCCTTTTATAAATAAGTTAGGACACAGACGGGGAGGGGGAAGTTCACATTAAACATGCGAATTTCTTTTTTTTTTTCTTCCTGGGGGGAAAGAGCACAACCACAGACAAACAGAAACACTGGTGGATTTGGGGCAAGCAGAGGGGAGTGGGGAATCTGGAGGGAAAATAATACGTATTATTCTTATCATTATTATTATTAACAATAGTAACAAGATAACCAGTCCAAGAGAGGGAGCCACGGAAGACTTAAGACCAAACGAAAACTCAGAGCACGAGGCCGGGCGAGGCCGGCTGGTGGGAACCGTCCCCAGCGGCGGCGCAGCGCGGGAGGGTCGGAGGGCCGGGCGGGGGCGGCCCAGGGCTCCTGTGGGCCGGCGGCGGCGCAGGGCTCAGGGCTGGAAGGCGCTGCCCGCTGTCGCCAGGCTCATACTTTTCAGTTTGTTGTCTTTCTTCCACTTCATGCGGCGGTTCTGGAACCAGATCTTGATCTGGCGCTCGGACAGGCAGAGCGCGTGGGCGATCTCGATGCGCCGCCGCCGGGTCAGGTAGCGGTTGAAGTGAAACTCTTTCTCCAGCTCCAGCGTCTGGTAGCGGGTGTACGCGGTCCGGGCCCTCTTCCCATCCGGCCCGGTCATATCTGGAGCAGACAGAGTAGGGCCGCGAGGCCGCCTTAGTTATTCCTATTCCCGTTCAAGGAGGGCCCCTGGGTGGGAGGGGGCTGCGGGGAGCAGGACCCAGGCGTCCCCAGCACCCAGCTCCCCGCGGCTCCCATCCTCCCCACTCCAGATGCCCGCATCCAAGCCTCATTCTGCACCCCCTCGTCCCACAGCCCCCACTTCTGCTGGCAGCGAGGGCGCCGGCTTTGGCTTTGTCTCCTGCACCTTCCTAGTGCCTCACCCTTCCGGGCGCAGGCGGCCGCTCGCCCCGGGAGGGAGCAGAGCGGCCCCACTTTTGCCCTGAAGAGCTCCTCTGACTGTCTGCCTTCCTAGACTAGCGGCAGCCTCGAAATTTCGGGGGGGACCTGCCCTACATCACATACACCCCATCCTTCATCCTAAAGCTGCTTCCTGGCCGGCCGACTAAACCCTAAGCCGAGCCTGGGAACACATTATTAAAAATGCACCCTCTCCTAAGACCCTGCCGGGCTCTGGCCACGGAACCACGGGGACCCTCTCTGGGGCTTCTCCCCCTTGGAAAAATAAATTTGCATTTGAGAAAAGCCAGGCTCTCCTGGCCACCCTCCCGTCCCCAGACACACCGAGGGAAGCCGAGGAGACAAAAAAGAGGCAGAGAATTACCATGGCTGATGTGAAGCTTCCGCATCCACGGGAATATCTGCGGAGCCTGCCCCTCGGGCGCGGCCGTGGAGGTGGCCATGGGCTCCGGCTGCGCCCGCGCAAGGCTGGGGCTGCCGAGCTGGCTGGAGGCTTCCTCGGGCTCCGAGGACGCGCTGGCCTCGTCTATCTCGGTGAAACTGGCGCCGGAGCCGGCCGGGGTCGCCTGGTCGGAGGGGGACGAAGCGGAGGGCTTGGCGCCGTGGCCGTCGCCGTTGGTGCAGGGCAGGGACTCGGGCGAAGACAGGGAGCAGCTCGGCGCCGCCTGCCTGAAGCGGGGCTCCTGGGCGGGCGCGGGGAAGGCGCGCGAGCTCTCGCCCACCGCCCCAAAGTGGCTGGAGGAGGCCGAGGAGGAGCGGTTGACGCTGAGGTCCATCCCATTGTAATTGTAGCCGTAAGAGCCGGTGTGCATGGCAGCGGGATCCCTGTAAGAGCCGCTCAGAGAGCTGCCACTGCCATAATTTAGCAACTGATAGTCCGGGCCATTTGGATAACGCCCCGAGAAGGAGTTTACAAAGTACGAGCTCATTTGGGTGATTTTGGAGGGCTTGATTTGTGGATCGTGGTCGTTATAACCCTGTGCTTCACGATTTATGATGTATTAATGAATTATAGCGATGCACTGTACTTCGTTTTGCTATGTATGCGGCCAAATATGGGGGGGGAGGTTGGAAGGGGGATGGGGGCGTTAGGGAATCACGTGCTTTTGTTGACCAGTCGTAAATTCTCGCTGATGACCTCAAGAGGTAATTCATGCTCTATGGTTACAAATAATGACGATCCGAGAATCGTTAGGGCCGATTCAATGCGAGCCTCGGAGAGAGGGGGAAAAAGGAGAAGGGGGAGAAATCGGGAAGGTTGGCGTCGGCCTCTGAGCAGAGCGCGCCACCTCCCGGCGATCGGCGGGAGCGCGGGCGGCAGTCCGCCATGGCGGCGACGGAGCCTCACTCGCAGCTCCCTGCACCCGCCAGGCGAGGAAGAAACCTGGCCGTGACTTACCCGCAGGGTCCGAGCCTTCTAGAGCGCGGGTCTGAGCCCTTTACCCACTTTCTCGGGGCGGCGGTAGTCTATTTGTGGCTTCTCTGTCATTCCCACCGTTATGATTTTAACTCTGGATAAGATGGTCAAAGATTGAGTTGCTTGTCCCGTCCTAGGGCTTTGCAAGTCTCCCGAGTTGAGGGCAGGAAAGGGGGAAAAGGCTTGGAAGTTGTGGGCGGAAAAGATAATTATTAGGATGCCCCTGTCTCTCTGCCAGGCTCAGCTCAGCCTGCTTCCTGGTGGGGCTGCAGTAGCTGGTCCACAGCCCCCAGGCCGGCGGTGGCAAGACTGTGAAGCGAACGCTTTCAATTCTCCTGAGCCCCTTGGAAGTTTAGAATCCTCCTCCTGACCCCCTTGTTGTCCCTAGCCCGGGCCTGTAGGTGGCTGAGCAGAACAGGGACTCTAGATGCTGAGCCCAGCTGGGGCTAAGCGGCCTAGTTGCCAGCAAGACAGTAGCCGCTACCTCAGAAATCGGCTTGGGTTTAGGTGGTAACATGGGTCTGAGAGTCAGGTTGAAACAAGACCCCTTCACTGGATGAGGGCTACTGCATTCGGAGGCCCCAGTCGAGGCTCCTTCGCTAGCGCTGGCAGCTGGGCAGTGGGAGAATCTGCCCAACACCGACCACCTTCCCTGGGAAGGGGTTCCGAGGACCGACGGCGCCTTGCTGAGCGCACTGGGCGGCCAGAGTCCGCTGCAGCTGGGCCCCTTCTGCCAGGCAGCTATTTTCTTTAAAAATAAAAAAGGGAGATCAGGAGGTGGAAGAAAGAAAAACAGTGTCTACAGCTTGCTGCCGCAGGGGTGAGACAGAGAGAGGTGGGGGCAGAGAGAGAATGAGCCATTTTGGGTTGAGAGGCTAAGACCAAATGCCCCTTCGCCCGCTCCTGCCCTCAGGGTTGCAAGGAGCAGAGCAAAAGCAGTGCCCTCCGCCTCTCGCCTGCCCGTGGCGGCTGCACATTCCACATTCTCCTGCTTGTCGCGGACACCCTCAGCCTCGAGACCTTTTTTTTTTTTTTTTTTTTTTTTGGTCTTTGGAGCCCAGGGCCAAGGCTGGGGAGACTGGGCAGGGTATGCGGGCAGTCCAAAGGCCGGGGCCTCTCGTTCAGCTGAAGACAGAAAAGTGCTGCTAAGGTGCCCAGGCCCCAGCTCAGTCTCCTCAGGGCTTTGGGCTAGGGGGCCTAGTGGCGGTGGGAGAGAAACGAAGACAGTCTAGAGAATAAGAGAGAAAGGCTCCCCCTCGGTCCATAAGTCTGCGCTGGGAGAGGCGCTTTTGAGCCTTAACATCTGCAAGACACAGTGCCTGAGACCTGGGCGCCACCAATCGCGGCAGGCTTTATCTCAGCTGTAACTCCCCAGTGGAGTCCCGCGGCCGGCCAGGCCCTGGGGCCGACTGGAGCCCCACCTTTGAGCTGAGCTCTGCTCGGAAGACGGGTGGCTCAGGACAGGCAGGGGGAGGGAAGAAACGGCGGGGTGGACTGGAGATGACCGGGCAGCCAGTTTTCACGTCTTTATTATTATCATCATCATCATTAATAATATTAATATTATTACCGAAGTATTTCACGTCCAGAGCTAAGACAAGACTACAAACACAACACATAGAAAATTAATAAAATAGAACTTTGTTTTCTTCTGAGGCTCCTCTTCTTACATCTAGGTAGTATGTGCTCCTTCCTTCCAGTGGCTTCGGGGAGGGGGGGGAGAGACGACAGGTCTGGGGTCAGGGAGTCTTCGAGGCCCCTGCTGAGGGGCAGCGAATCTACCATTGAACCGTGCACGGGGGACATGGACGAAATGAGACGCGACACGTACAAGAGCATTTCGCTCTGCTTCCAGCAAACATCAAGTGAGTCCGATCCTCAGTTCTCACCCCGGAGCGTGGAGCCGGACCAGGCCCAGGCGGGTTCCTCGGGGAGGGAGGAGGCGCTGGGGTGCGGGGTGGGCTCGGCGGCGCGGCCTGAGCGTCCGGCGGCGGCGGGAGCTCTGCGGGCAGGGTCCGGGAGGGCGCGGGGCCGCCTGCCGCCTGTCGCCGCCGCGGACAGCGGGTCCCGGGCTCCCCCGCCCGCCCGCCCGCCCGCAGAGCCTTCCCGGCCTCTCCGACGCCCTGGGGTCCGCACAGGCCTCTCCCTTCGCGTCCCCCCTCCCTTTCCAGCACCTTCACTCGGCCGGTTTTTCTTCCTCCTCCTCGGCACTGAGCTGCGATGCGCTGAGCAGCTTGCTCTCCTTTTTCCACTTCATGCGGCGGTTCTGGAACCAGATCTTGATCTGGCGCTCGGTCAGGCAGAGCGCGTGGGCGATCTCGATGCGCCTCCGCCGCGTCAGGTAGCGGTTGTAGTGAAACTCCTTCTCCAGCTCCAGCGTCTGGTAGCGGGTGTAGGTCTGGCGGCCTCGCCGGCCGCTGGGCCCGAAGGAGGAACCTGTTACGCAGAGCAGAGGGAGACGCTGAGGCTGGGGGTCACCGGGCCCAGAGCTCCCTCCCCCACCGGACCCCCAAAGGCGCACTCCAGCCTGTCCCGGGGCGCCCTCCGGCTCCCCACCTCTGGCCCCTCCCCACCCGCCAGCGCCCCCTCCGGATTCCCTCCGGGACTCCTGGGCCTGTGTGCGCGCGGTGTAGACCTTCGGTGGGGGAGGGGAGGAGCGCTTTCAACTCCCACCTGCGCCCGGGGGAGGGGCTGGCCAGGTGTGTCTCTTCCTAGCCGCGTCTTTTCTTTCCCTTCGTCGCCATCCATCTAGCTCCCCCCACCCCCGACCCGCCCAATGACAGATTCTGGCCCTTAATCCGTAATGACGCGGATCGATCTCTAGTCCGCATTAACAGCTCCTCACTCTCGTGTCCCGCTAATGGACATCAATTGGGACTTAAAGCCGACAAATAGTCAGCCCTGAGACCCAGGCGCCTGTTTCTCCCTCTCGCCCCTCCGCCTGGCCCCGCTCCTTTGCGCCCTTGGGCTCCCTCCTTCCTCTGACTCCCACCCTTTTCCGGTGCCCGCACCCCAGCCCCCACCCCGGGGAAACGTGGTCCGGGACAGACCCGTACTCCCTCGCCGGCGTCACACCGCCTCCACCCCTCATGACGCACTCCGCTTTTAATGGAGCGGCCCTGGGTGGGGGGCCTCCTGGGATGGGGGAGGGGACGGGGGCGCAAGGGAAAGCAAATCCAGCCACTGCGCCCCTGCCCCTGCCCTGGCAGGAATCCTGGCTCGGGCCTGGCGCTCGGGGGAGCCCACTCGCTCCCCCTGGCTCCCGGCGACGCAGCTGAGACTTTGCAAACTTTGCAACTCCTGCGGCCCAGAGGACGGCGCGGGAGACCCGGGGCGCGCAGGCGCCAGTCCCCCCAACCTTCTAAGCGAGATGCCCACCCAGCAGCCCGTGGGAGGAGAAGGGGGCGCTCGCTAGTTCCCTGTCCCCGGGTGGGAGCCGCGGGGGAGCAGGCAACGGCGCAGAGTGGCACTCACTGTTGCACGAATTCATCCGCTGCATCCACGGGTACACCGGCGTGGAGCACTTCTGCTCCTCCGTGTCGCCGAACGCGCTCTTGTCCTGCGCGCAGTCCGGCTTCCGCGGCTCGGGGTGGAACGGGGGCGGCTCGTCGGCGCCCGAAAGCGCGCAGGCCGACTCCTTCTCGCGGTAGAAGGCCGGCGCCGGGCCGTAGTCGCAGGGCGCAGCCCGGCCGTAGCCGCCGCCGGCCGGCGGGTAGTAGGAGGACGGAGCGAAGCCCTTGTCCTGGCCGGGCCCGGGCCCGTAGGGCGCGGAGTAGTGCCTCAGCGGGTCCGCATAGCCGGACGAGTAGAGCGGCAGCTGGCCCAGGAAGGACTCCTGCCCGCTGGCCAGAGTGACGGGGAAGGTGGAGTTCACGAAATAGGAACTCATTGGGAGGGGAGGCGCGCGCGGCCGCTGCTGCTCCGCCGGGTTTATGATTTGTTGTGTTTTATAGTCCGAGCGCCGCGCCTATTAGTAGTATATCCGAGATTGGGTTTTAGCTGAGGGGGGATGGCGAGGTGCCAGTGAGGGCCAGAAGGAAATACAACCATCTGATCCAACACTGACCAATGGCAGAGGCAGGAATTGTCAAATAGCACCCAGGAGGAGCGCAGCCCGCACGAGGGACCCGCGCACAAACCTATCAACCTTTTTTTTTCCCCTCCTTCTTCTCCTCTTTTCTCTCTCTCCCCCCAACAACACAACGCGCGTCCTGTTCCACCTACGTAGGATCTGCGAAAGAGGCATCTGTGCCTTAGAGGGAGGAGGGAGCACTTGGGTTGAGACCACCCCATTCCCCAGCGATTAAATAAATATATCCCTCCCCCCACACCCCCCGCAGAATAGGAAAAAGTTAATTGTGTTTTGAGAAAAGTTAACCCCTGCATTGCTTGAAGCCGGTCCCTCAAGGGAGGGCCGAGTGAATGTCCCCGAATCTCAAACCTTTGGACAGAGAACTAAAGGAGGCTGGCTTCTGGGGCTTTCTGCTGGTAGAAGGGAATCAGAGTTCTCTGCTAATTTGCATCGTTTCAGAAGAGCAGCTAAGAAGAGGAAAAGCCCTCCCTCCCAGGTTTTGTAAAAAAAATATCTTTTTCTGTTTGTCAGATCTGTTTGCTCTCTCCTTGGAGTCTGGGTCTATTATCCCTGCTTCTCCACAACTCTTATGTCTGAGGCGGGGTCGGGGGTCGGCCAGATCCTTTGACCTAGCAGACCCAGGGGAGGAGGGAAAGGCCAGGGGGTCTGAGCCCCACAGCTTCTCTGGCTCCACAGCCAGGCTGGTAGGTTCTCAAAGCCTGCTGCGGCGGCTGCCCACCACATCTCACCTGGTTGCACCACGCAGGCGCTCATTCCTGGCAGGGGAAGGTGGCCTGGGGAACTAGCTCTCCCCTCTCGGGGGTATACTGTGTGGAGGAGTCAGGAAGAATCCTCATATCCAGGTGGCTTTGTCTGATCCTCATTCTGCCGGCAACCTTCCACCCCCACCTGTCTCCCCAAATGACAGGACTGTAGATTTTTAGAAATCAAGGGTGTCGCAGGAAGCCTGGGCGCAGGGAAGAAATCATGCTCTTCTAAGTGTGGCTCTTCAAGCCCTGCTCATCCTGGGGGTAGAGAGCCCCAGGAGGAGAAGGAGCCCTCACCTGTCTTCCAGGTCCTTCTGGAAGCTGGCAGCTCTTTTTCAAATTCTTTCCCAAGACTTGGTTTTGGTTTAGTTGTCTAAGGAGGGAGGGGTGTCTGAGTCCTCCTGGGGACTCAGCAGCCATCTTCCAATATCCCCTCTCCAGACACAAGCTTCCATCTGTCCCTCAGTATCTCTAGTTTCCTCCCACGCCTCATGTTTGAATCATCAGCTTTAGATTTGCTGCTGAGCAAGCTCAGGCATGAGAGTGTGCGTCTGTTCTCTCTCTCTCATCCAAAGAAAATGAGTGAGTGTGGAGCCAGGCTGGGAGCCAGGGCCACAGTGCATCTCCAGTACTCCAGGAGGTGCACACAGGCCAGGCAGTGAAGGGTGACAGTTCCCCACCTGGGGACAGGAAGTGCCCAGGGTGGGAAATAAAGTCTGATGTCAGGCCAGGCTGATCCACCCTAACCTGCTCTTGATTCCTTTTTACGGGCCAGCTCTGCCCACTGATGATGGCACAGGCATTAGGGAGGTGTGCTGGGCTGAGGGTGGGGACTTACTTGGTGGCAAAGTGGCCTCTGAGAGGCTTTCTGAATTTAGGACAACTCTTAGGCTGCACCTCATGCAAAGTGGTCATCCCTGAGTGTCCCTCCACTCACTTCCTGCCCTGATCTTATGGGGGTTTTGAAGGATTTAAGAAAAGAAACTCAAACAACCTAACCATGGAGAAGCAATGCTCCAACCTAGCTGTGGTCGGGCCCACTCCTACAGAGAAGTAGGAGCCGCCTGAGAGAGGAAGGGAAGGATGCTCCCTGAGCCTCTCTCTGCCCTGCAGCACCAAGCTGGGCCCTGTGCCTCGGCCTCCTCCCTGGTCTCAGGCTTCCCAGTCCGCCGGCTAATGGTGGGGTCTTCCCTGTAGAGTGGGGGTGAAGTAAGAGGCGGTAACGGAGGGGGCTCTACCCTGTGATCAAAGCAGGAAATAACTGCCTTATCCTTAAGAGTCACAGCCCCTAAACGAACCTTACCTCTGCAGGTTGCCTGTTGGGAGATGGAGCCACTACAGTCGGGCCAGGCGCCTGGAGTCGGGCATGAAAGGAACTAGCGCCTCATCGCTCTTATCTAAGCCCAGAGGTATTTATGAGCGTTTATTCCTCTGATCCGTTTGTTTGGGAGAAAGAGCAGGCAGGCAGGCCCCGGCCAGAGACCGCCTGGCTTCTGGAGCCAGATCTCCAGGAGAATCTGTCTGTGGTTCCATCCACCTTGGCAGTCTGTCTGTCTGTCTCCATGGGGGAATATGTAAATACACAGCAGCCTGCCGGGCTGGGATTTCTCTCCCTGCCTCGGTGAGGAAGTATGTGTACCGAGGGGTGGATATAAATGAGCAGCGAGTCTTGAGTACACAAGCAGGCCAGCAGGCCGGAATCCTGTGGACGCCCCACAGGCTGGACTCAATATCAGGATTTTCGGTGATCTGAGTCCTGTGGCCAAGCACACACTTCCCGGCTCCCTCCTGGGCCAGTGTCTCCCCAGTTGTGTCCAGCTGAGGGCCCAGCCTTTGCTTGCATGGAGGGGGTTGAGACACTATCCAGGCTTCCCACTTCCTTTAAGCTGCAGAGCCCCCTTCCCCAGCTCTTGGGGTTGAGGGGCACCTTTCCCCACTCCACCCCCAACTCAGCCTCGGGTGGAGCAGGGGAAAACACCTCAACCCAGTTCTCCCCCTGGACTCTAATGGGGTCTAAGGACATGAACCGTCCCAGAGGTGCAGTGTGGTGTCTCTCCCAGACTGAGAGCGGTGCTTTATGCATTGGCCACTCTGCCCTAAAATCGCTGGTCCAAATCGAGGTACAAAGACCTCATTTCCACTATGCAAATGAGCGGCATCCCCTCAGATCTTCTAGGGAAGGGAGTGAGGGCTCTCAGCAGCTTTCCAGTCCTCTCCCCGGGTCCACGGGCACCCTGAGACCCCTAAAGTGCCTTGACCCTCTCTACCAGTCTGACTTCCCCTCCCGACCTGTCCTTCCATTGCCCTCCAAAAGAAATCTCGGAGGGGCCCAATGCCTTCCCGGCGGCTCCCTTGGGACCTCCCGCAGAGCTGGCCAGGCCCTCGAGCCGCCAGAAAGTCACTCAGGCTGCGCAAAAGCTCAAAGAGCCGCCCAGAGGCCCAGACTCGGGAGGCACGGGGTGGGGGTGTGCAGCAAGCCGGGTCGCCCCCTGCACCGCCGCCAGCCCCTAGACCCGCTGCAGCCAGACCCCAGAGCACCTGGCTCCTGGCACCTCAGGGGATTTCCTGCAGCCCCGCCCAGGAACCCGGCCACCGCACCTTGAAAGGCTCTGCCAGCCGGCGCTTCCTCCCGCGGTCTGAAAGCCCGAGCTAATCAGTAACCCGCGAGGCGGGGGCCGACGCGCCAGCGCGGCGCAGGGGCGCGCACGCCGCCTCCTCGGGGACGAAGTCGCGCGAAGCGGGTGTGCGGGGTCCGGCCTGAACGGGAGTCACCAGGCTTTGCTTCCTTCGCGATTTATCCCACGCCCACTCCCGATTTTTCCCCGTGCACACTCGCGTCGATTTCGCTGGAAACGATCGGGGGTGGGGGAGGGGATCGGCGCGCACTTGCAGACACCGACCGTTTCCAGAAAAACTCGGTTCACTGCCTCCACCTCCGACCCGCTGGCTAGGGAACTGGCGAGACCCGCTAGAGGACACAGGCTCGGTTTGTCTTTTGACAACCGAGTGGAACTGCGCGGCCCCTCCCTTGGCTGCGAAGAAACCAAATAAACCTGGAGCAGCCTCGGCTCCAGCGCCCGTCCTCGCCCGCGCCTGGGGTGGGGCTGGGTTGAGTTGGGTGGAGGGTTCTGGCTCCGATCCCCCAGTTCCGCCGCCCGGGAACTTCTGCCCCCGGGATGCAGCGTTAGTCCTAAGAGAAATCGCTTCCTCTGCCGGCCACCAGGTTTGGGGAGAGGGCAGATGGGAAAGGGATGGGGGTTCCGGCGGGGAGAGACTTGTTTTGTTCTCCAATACGCCCCCGAGAACCAACTTCGAACCGAAGGCGTCGGGGTGGCCCGAGATCCCCGAACCCCTTCGACCCGCGGCCGGCCGGGGCTGCAGGCAACGGGCACGGCGGGGCAGTGTCGCCGGGTTTGCGGCGCCCAAGTCGTGCGTTTGTCTCGGAACGGTCGGTAGATGGCAGCAAACCGCATAATTTGGGTCAGAGCAAACTGTCTAAGGGGCGATTTATAACCCGCCAAGACTCCAGGAGAAAAAGACCTTTAGTCTGAGTGGGTTTGGGGAATTTCCCTTTGAGACTAGGTCCCCAGTGTCGTGGGTGCAGGCGAATAACACGTCTTGCTACCGATCAAAAGGTGTTTCTGGGAGCCCAGGCCAAGCCTGCACTTGGGGCAGCTACCTGGGCCCCCAGGGATGCCCCTCCTGCGCCACAAGTGGCTGCCATCTCCCTCTCCTCCCAACTCAGGGCTGAGATGGCCCACGGGCACCCGCGCATACACACGCACACGCGCGCGCACACACACACACACACCCAGACCCCAATCCTGGGGCAACCAGAGGCCTGAGGCTGAACGCCCTGTATCTGGGCTTAAGAAAGAAAAATCGACAACCTATTCGTGCAAACCAAACTAAATCTAAATCACAGCAGCTCTGATTCTCCACGCCCCACATTCTCTCCCCAGAAGCCTTCTCACTCCTTGTCTTAGTCCTGGCCTCCGACCAGCACCTTCTTCCGCCCCACCAGCTACTTTAGGAATCTGGGTCTCCTGCCCAGCAGTTCTCCTCCCAACGCCAGGCCTGGCTGGGGTGAAATCTGGCGCCAGAGGGGCAAGACTAAGCTGTCTGAGTTGGGCACCTGGAGGCTTTGCAGCCCAGACACTGCAGGATTCCCTGGCCCTGCTTCCTTTTGATATTCTTATCATATCCTCTCTCTCCTGTTTTTGTGTACAAGCCTAAAACAGCAATATACTGAACAGTTCTTCAACATTATCACATTTGAACGTAGGAAAGTTTGAATTGTCCGTACCAAACACACATGGCCATGTTCTCCTCCATGGAAATCCACATGCCCCATACCAATAAAATACAAGTCACACAATCAATATTGCACCACCGAAACCAACGCGCTGTGACCTACCGCGTTCAAACCACAAAACTCCCTGCAGAGCAAGGCTCCCTCCTGCGGGAGTGGCCAGAGCCCCGGGCACGGGCACGCGTTCTCTGCCGGGCTTCCTGGGGAGCCTCCACCCACCGCCCTTTCATTTCCAAAATGTCTCCGAAGGGAGAGCGTGAACATTTCTCTGTGAATTGTTCTCTCTGTGTCTCTCTAGCCGCCTCCTTGCCCTCGCCGGCCTCTGCGGAGATTCCAGGCCCTACAGAGACCAGGACGTCCCTGAGCGCCACCGCCCCTCGTGCCAATGCTGTCGGAAAGCCGCCGATACCCACACCGGGCAAGAGAATTGCACAGGGGGGCAATTGGAGGAGGCCAGGACCAGGGAGGGACGTGGGAAGGGGAGGGGGCACGGACCCACCGAGGCCGCAGCGAGTGGCCTCTTCCCGCCAGGGCGGCCGAAGCCCAGACGCCCCCATCCTCTTCCGCAGCCCCTGGCTGGGCTCGGGCTCTCCTCCCAGGGCCTTTTTAAAGGCACTCAGAGCTGGCCTCCGTGGCCCCTTTCAGTTCCTCCTCCCGTGTTCCTCGCCCGGGCTCCCCCTCCAGGAAGCAGCCACCCCTCTCTCCAGCACCGAATTTCCCCAGAAGCCTCTCCCTGCAGCGCCCAAAGGTGGGGTTCGGCCCCAGTCTGGGAGTCCAGGGAGGAGGGAGAGAAGCCCAAGCCCCACCCCCTACAAAAGCAATGCAGAAGAATAAGATGAGAAGCGTAGACTCTCCCCTTACCTTTGCAGACCGTGGATTCTTTTTCCTCCGGATCCAAAAGGGTGGGGAGGGAGGGGAGGAGAAAGAGCATTCGGTTTCTTCTTTCGGCTTCCAGATAATATTGTCCCAACCTGAGAGCCGTCACTTCCCTTCTCTGACTTGGGAGAGAGGGTGTTTTGCTTTTCTGACATTTGCATAGAAAATAGACTAAGTTCTGGCTTTGAAAAATGGTATCAGGCTGCGGTCCTGGGCAGATTGTCCATTTACCCTTCATGATGACTAAAATCCCAGATCAGCAGGCAAATTAACTTAGGAATCAAAATTATTTTTGGTTCTCTCTTTTGTACAATTCCCACCCCTCCTTCCCTCTCCCTTGCTCTTCTCCTCTCCCCCCCTTCCTCTCGCTCTCTCTCTTTTGCTCTATGGAGCTGATATTGAAGTATAAAAATATCAAGAGGCTGGAGCCCTGAAGGACGACAGTGCTCCGACCTAGGTGTGGTGTCCAAAAGAATGCTGCGGTATAACCACCAGGGAAATGATAAAAAGTTCATGTTCACGATCGCCCGGCCACATGACCGGCGCCGGCCAATCGCTGGATTCAACCACTCATAAACTTCTATCACAAAGTTGTAAATTTTCATAAAACAACAAGGAATTTATTGCATTTCTTCATGGCTGCTCCACCAGCAACCCTTTTCTCAGTCGCCATCTTCTTTTCTTCTCCTTCTCTCTTTTTTGGGGAAACCCCAATCTGAGAAAAGGTGAGATTGGGGGTGCAGAGATTCAGGCTGCAGAAGCCACAAGGGTCTAGCTAGGAAGGGGGTTCTTTTAGAAATCTCCCCGTGTTCCTCAGGAGCTCCCCACCTCTTTTCTAGTAAAAATTCACCCCAAATCTTCCGCACGGGACAGAATCGAGGTGAGGCGGGAGTAGCAGCTGGTTTCTGGCATCCTTAGAGCAAAATGAAAGCTACAGTGACCCCCTTTTCCTCTGATCCGGCCCCCTCATTCTTAGCCCTAAAAATAGGGGATCCCCCACGTGTGAGGCTTGCAGCGTTGGGGGCATGGGGGCCTACATTCCGGAGGGCCTAGATTTTGCCCCAGGAAGGAAGGTGGCCTGGATGGGGGCCAAAGCACAGAGTCTAACGGCCAGGTCCTCCGCCTCGGCACCCCAGAAACTGCGGGAGGGTAAAGCCTCTATCGGCCTCTCCCGCCCAAAGGCGGGCTGATCCAAGTCCCCTGTGACAGCTCCGCGTGCTCACCAAGGGGGTTCTGTGGTCTTTAATGGGGATACTGCAGGTTTAGGGGCCTTTTACTTATACATTCAAGTTAAACAGATTTTCCCAAAACCAAATCTCCTCCCGCTGTCCATTCGAGGTACCTGTTCTTCAAATTGAAACAAGCCAGGGAAATTCAATGAATGCTAAAAATCAGCAAGGCGGCTCTCACTGCGCAGATGCCTGTCTTTCAGGGTTTTGTGCTGCCATCAAAGGTTTTGGGGTGCAAACAGGAATTCACTCCATTTCCCTCAGGCTCTCTAAAGTATCCTCGTATTTTTGAGTCGAGCTACCTGCACCCAGATGCAAAGAAAAACGAAATAACCTCCCCGGAAATGTTTTTCTTTTTTTCTCTCTCTCTCTGCGCTCCTGAGAAGGTTCCAGGTTGTCGGCGACTCTGGGAGCAGCAGACAGGCCCTTAGGAAGTCCTGGCAGCTGGCGGCACAGCCAGGCTCAAGGCGGCGCCGGATGGGGACGGCCACACCAGCCCGGTAAACTCACACCACGCCCGCTCCCACTCCCGGGACTCCTTGACTCCTTTTAGTCCCCATCTTTAAGTTTTAAGTGGACTGCCTGGGTCAGTTTAGCATGCGAGAAATTAAAACACAGGAAAGGAACAGTAATCGAAATAAAGTCAAATAAAATAAAGGAACAGATCTTGCCAAAAATGTTCGCGGAAGGAGCAGAAAGCTGTGGGCGCCCTGGCACTGCTGGCCGCTTTAGGCCGACTCTGCCTGCAGCCGGCCTCTGTCCGACAGTGGCCAAGAGTGGGGAGTGGATTTGGGGGTTCGCTTTCCCTTCACATCAGCTCTTCTTTCTTTAGCGGCCTAGCGTTTGGGATCTCACCGTTGTATGGTGGCTGGGTGGTCGTCGGTCCCATGGCCTGCTCTGAAGGCCTGCACGCGAAGAGTTGGTAGCACTGTGAGCTTTTCTGTTGTTTTGTTGGGTGTGTGACTGAGCACAAGGGCCAAGGATGTATTTATTCGGGCAAATGTGACTCTCTGTTTATGAGCCAACGCGTGGACGCGCACTCGGGTCTATGGGTGTGTCTGTGAATGTGTGTTGACTTCTGAGTGTGTGAATGTGAATGCATGTGCCGTGGGCAAGAAGCCGGGTGTGTGTGAAGGCCTGTTTCTTTGTGAACATTTGAGGGTGTGTGTTTATTTGTGACTGTGTCAGTGCATATATTATCTTTGTGTGATGTCAGCCTGTAAATATGTGATTGTGTGCACTGGCATATGTCAGTGTATACGAGGTGTATAAAGGGGCACGTTTGTGTGTGTGTGTGATACCGGAGCCACTACTTGGCAGTCCCGGAGCAGGGGGCGCTGGGAAGCCCACCCGTCACTAACTCTGAGCCCTCCCAGCCTCAAGGAGACACAGAAAATGGGGCATCTGCTGATTTTTAATCATGTTTTATTTTTGCATCATTTGCACACACACACAATGTAAGGAGGAAGGGCGGTGGGCGCTGGGAGGCACGCAGGGCGCAGGAACTAGTGGGCTACTCGGCGGGTCCCTGGGGCTCCCCAGGCCCTCTGGGTGCCGCTATGGGGAGGCTGAGCTCAGGGCGGTGGGCAGGAACTACACTGTTAGTCCAGACCCACGGTCCACAAAGAGGGCATCGAAGGAGGCTTACAAAACAGCGGGGTTTTACAAAGACCTCACAATAGTGACATAGAAAAGGGGACGTGAATTCCAGAAAGCTACACAACAGGTAGATAATGCTTTTCCCATATCGTACAAAAACAAACCTGACAGACTTTCCTATAGGTAGTATTTTTTTTTACAGTGTTGAAAAACCATAATTTCACCTCTGTCTCTCCTTGATTTAAAAAAAAAAACTGCTTTTATTTAAATAGAGTTTTTTTCTTTTTCTATTTGACATGAGTTTCCCGGTTCAGTTCCCAGAACTGGGTGGCTCCCTTTCTCTCTCCCTTCTCTTCGGTCTCTTCCTCTGCCACTTCTCTGCCCCTTACTCTTCCTCTTCCTCCTCTGCCTCTGCCTTGTCCTGGCCGGTGATCCCTGGGCCTGCGGTCTTATTTTCCTTTTTCCACTTCATGCGGCGGTTCTGGAACCAGATCTTGATCTGGCGCTCGGTCAGGCACAGGGCGTGCGCGATCTCGATGCGCCTCCGCCGTGTCAGGTAGCGGTTGTAGTGAAACTCCTTCTCCAGCTCCAGCGTCTGGTAGCGGGTGTAGGTCTGGCGGCCTCGCTTGCGGTCGGTTCCTGCGTACAAAATACAGAGGGGAGAAAAATCAATCTTTTTTTAGTCAAAAATGTCGAAAACGCCAAGACAGTACACACTACCCGCTTAGGCCTTGCATGTAAGATACATAGGAGGGAAAAAAAATAGCCTATTTTTCCAGCTGGATCAAATTCTTGCTTTCTACACCCCAGCCCATACACCTGCGCTTCTCTTTGCTCTCAATGTGTGGAATTTTCTACAGGTCGCTCAAGGCAAATACTCCCATTGTCCCATAAGATTGCAAGAAATCTTATCCTGCCCGGACTTCTGAAGCTGGAAAGATGCACCCTGCAGGCTCCTGACGGCTCTGTTCCTAAGGCATGTGTGTGGGGTGAGGGGAGGTGGGTCCCCAGTTACTCTGAGGACCAGGGACTCCAAGCCTCCCCTTTTGGCCGCTGACTGTGGTGGTCTTTAGGGGTAGGTGGCTGTGGAACCCTTGCGAGGGACCCTGGCATGGAGCTCAGGCCTGGTCTGAGTGTTTCCCAAGAAGAACAGGAGACAAAGGGGTCTCCGGTTCAGCGCTCCCCAGCCTGTTATGGAAGGAGGTGAAAATCTGCAGACCTCCTTGGAGCATGGACAGGTTGGCCGGAGAGCAGCCCCTCTTGATGACTGAGGTTCAGCCAGGACCAGGCTGGCCGGCCTTGCCCACCTGCCTACCGGGCACCTAGATCTGTGGGGCCACCGGTGGGCCTCCAGGGCAGCAAAGGGCAGAAAGACAGCAGCCTGTTTAGAACAGAACACAGGGGTCTGTGTGGGGTCCAAGGGCTGATGGGAACTTCCAAATTTAGGCCCAGAACCCTGAGGAGGAGGAGGAGACTGGGGGAGGTTCTGGGTGCTGGTGCCAGCCCTCCTGGGAAGGAGACATGGACAGGAGGGGCTGGGGGCCCTAATTTCAAGTCAGATAAAAGCCAAGCTGAAATGTTTATGAGCAGAAATATTTGGGCTTTGATAAATCAACTGGAAAGGCAGTTGAATTATGAGGCAGGTAATGGGGACCGTGACCACCAATACCGATGCTGTAAGAACTGGGCTCCTCCTAATTCCCACCCCTGGCTAGGCTTGGAGCCTCTGGCCACAACTCCTGGGCCTTCTGGATGCTGAGGTGGCTCCCAAGTCCATCTGCCTTAGGGTAGTGTGAGACAGGACACAGAGGCCGCTTGCAGGGAGACCTACAGGAGTCTTGCCCCTCGGGTTCCTGCGGGAGCTGCTGGGCGGCCTGAACTCTGCAGGGCTTGATTCAGCTCCTCCGAGCCCCAGTCCCTCCCCAAGAGAAGATGCACCCTGCTGGCGGGGCACCTCCTAACTTGTTGGCCAGTTCTCCAGGGACTAGGAGCCCTAGGAAGGGTGCCGAGGAAGCCGCTGTGCTGCTTAGAGGTCCCCGCCCCTTTCCCTAGTTCTCCTACCCCCCAAGTTCACTGGGGGGTCAGGAGCCTCATCTCTCTTGGCCTCAGCCTCCCTCCCTCCACCTGCCACTCTGGCTCAGTGTCCCCCCCGTCGGGTCCTCGTCTCCTCTCCTCCTCCTCCCGCCAGGCCTCTAGAGCCCACCTCTAATTGTCCTGATGGGGATAATGGGGGCGCAGGGTTGGCTGGAAGGAAGGGGGAGGGGAGAATGCTTAGCTTAGCACTGGGGTCCCCTCCCCCATATCGCGTCTGAGCTGGGGCTGGGGGACACACCCAGGGCTGAGATCCCAGGCGAGGAAAGGGGGGAACGAGGGGGGAGACCCTAATGGCTATTCTCCGCAAACCCCAGCCTTCCTCTGCAAGACAAACGGCCTCGCCTCCAGCCCGTGCCGGCGCTGCTGATAAATATTTAAAGCTAAAAGACCAGGAGGAAGGCTGGGGGGCGGCGGGGGGCTCTGAGCGCCGCGGCGGCGTCGGCGAAGAGGGATCCGCCGGGAAGCAGAGCCGGCCTAAGAGCACCGAGCAAAAAAGGGCGTGGGGGCGGCGCCGGGTCGCGGCCGACGGGGGCCGCCGCGTCCCCGGCGCCGACCTCGGGCCCCGGCGCTGTGCGCGCGCCAGGGGGCGCCCGGCCGAGGAGGCGGCCCTGCGGGCGCGGGCCCGGGCGCCTGGGGCGCCGGTTACCTGAGCTCCGCATCCAGGGGTAGATCCGGAAGGTGCTCTCGGCCGCCAGCTCCGGGTCCCGCTGCTCCTTGGCGGAGTCGCCGGGACACGCCCCGGAGAGGCTCTGCTCAAAGGGCGCGCAATGCATGTTGAAGGAGGCCGGCTCGAGCCCGTAGCCGGCCGCGTAGACGCCGCCCGCGCCCGCGCCCGCCGCGCCCCCGCCGCCGGGGAACAGGCCGGGCCCGGCGGCCGCGAAGGGGGCGCCCGCGCCGAAGCCGGGGCGCGCGGGGGCGGCGGCGAACGCGCACGAAGTTTGTTCGGGGAAAGCTCCGCTGGCGGCGAACACCGAGCTTGCGGCCGGATATTTAGAAAATAAAGCATTCGCATAATACAATGAACTCATAATTTGGCCGGATGATTTGTAGGCAGGGACGTTTTAGTGTCGGTTTTACGAGATTCCTTGATATATTACAGAATTAGAGTCCAGATTTACACCAAAAAGGGCCCCTTTTTCCTCTCCGGGACACGTGACCCGCCCACGTGACGCGCCTGCGCCAATGGCCGCGCGGCCTCCCCGCGGCTCCCGGTAACGTGGAAAGAACTGTGTGGCGTTGGATTTATAAAATATGATCAATAATGAATGGGGAAGCCGGGCGCTGTGCATTGGGGCCGGGGGCTCCGGGGCCGCCGTCGAGCCCCGCGGGCCGGAGGCAGCTTGCGTGCGAGGTTGGGGAAGGCAGGGACGGAGCGGAGGGGACAATAAATAACCCCCGAGCGACCCGCGTCGTGCCCCCACCCGAGTCCCCAGCGGGCGGGACGGGCGCGGGGCGCGCGGGCTCTCCGGACTCCGCCCGGAAGGCGCCGGGGCCCCCCTCGGCGAGGGCCGCAGCCGGCCTCGAGGCTCGCGGCGGCCCAGAGAGCCCGGCGCGGGGCACCGCGGCCTCTGGGGCGCTCTGGGGCGATCCGGCCCGCGGATGCTGGGCGCTGCGGTTTCTGGTGGAAAAAAAATAAAAAGGTTTGGAAGGAAAGAGGAAAAAAAAAAAAGGAAAGGCAGGCAGTGGGTGTGGGGACGAAAGGAAGGGAGGAGGGCGGCCCGGCCTGGGCTTGCCGCTTTCCGGGTTCCGGATGCCTCCGCGGAGCGAGCCAGAGGCGGCCAAGGCAGGAAGGCAGCGAGTCGCCGAGTCCCCGCCTCGGAGCCGGGCGGAGGCGGCCACGTCCCCGGAGGGCGAGGCGCCCGAGAGCATCTTCCCTGTCCTCCTGGAGAGTCCCAGAAAATAAAAATCTCTGCGTGCTCAGCAGCCTCGCGCTCGTCTTTGGCCGCCTCCCCCGCTCCCCACGGGAGGACACACACGGAAACAAAGAGCGCGGTGGCCAGGGGTGCGGCCACCGACCCGGGCGCCGCGTCTCTTCCCCGGCGCGGCCCGGGCGCGGGGTCTCCGGGCAGCCTGGGAACGCGAGGGGAGGGGGCTCCGGCGGCTCCCTCCCTCGGCCCGCCTCCTCCAATCGCGTGGAGCCGCCTCCCTCGCCCCCTGCGCCCTCGGGCCCCGCACTCGCACCACCTGCCCTCAGCCCCCGCCCCTCCTCGCCGCAGCCACCGAGGCCCGGCGAGCCGACCCGCGCCCCCCGCCCACAGCCCGACCCGGCGCCCGGAGCGAAAGAGGAGCAGCGCGGGGGCCCGGGCCAGTCTCGGGTTCTCGCTTGTAAACTTTATTGTAACTCTTCCGCCCTTTTCAGGCTCAGACAACAGAACAAAGTATAGAGAACAACAAAATATATAATTAGCCCTCCCTCCCCCCCATAAAGCAATTCACGGATACAGGATACATTCTCTTCACAGTAAACCTAAGAACACTTTTAACAATTGCCCACAGCGCGCATGCTAACTAAAGTAATCTCTTTTTGAGAAACACTTAAGACAAAATTGTCAAACCAAAGGGGAGGGGAGGGAGGAGAAGAGAGAGAAGCGAGAAGCGAGAGAGAAAGCAGCTTGGAGAGGGGCTGGGAGGGGGGATGAGGGCGCAGCAAGAGAGAAAGAGAGAGCGAGAAAGAGAAAGAGGGAGGGAGACAGAAAGAATTACGGCGTGAATAGGCAGTTTCATGTTGTTGGGAGAACTTAGCAGAAATCGGTACCTCGGTCTTTACAAAGAAGCACGCTCAAAGGAAAAAAGACCATTTTGCACAACGAGGCTTTGTACACGGGGCGGGGGCGTGGGGGGCTCAGCCGGGCCGCGGCCGCTCATCCTCGCGGGGCGAGGGAGTCCTGCTTCGAATCCTTGTCTTTCTCCCTGGCCCCGGGAAGGGAAGGAGACCCGCGGCAGCGCACACACAAGCTATTACAGAGACTACCACTAGCGGGGACTGGCGCGCGGGGGACGCTGCGGCGGGAGGCCGGGCGGGCGCGGCGGGGCCGAAGCGCGCGGCGCGGGGCGCGGGGGCCGCGGGCGGCGGGCGGCGGGCGGGCGTGCGGGGGCCGCGGCCCTGGCTGTCCCGGCTGGAGCCTACTTCTTGTCACCCTTCTGCGCGTCGCTCTCGTCCGCCGCCTCCGGGGCCCGCTCCAGCTTCTGCTTCTCCAGCTCCTCCTGCTCGCATTTGCTGCTGGGGAACTTGTCTTTGTTGTTCTCTTTTTTCCACTTCATCCTCCGGTTCTGGAACCAGATTTTGACCTGTCTCTCTGTCAGTCCCAGCGCATGCGACACCTCGATCCGCCGCTTGCGAGTCAGATAGGGATTAAATAGGAACTCTTTCTCCAGCTCCAGGGTCTGGTAGCGGCTGTAGGTCTGTCGGCCTCGCCTGCGTCCGGCGGCTGCTGGGAAGGGGGGAAAGGGCGAGACGGGGGGCGGGGGAGGGGCAGGACAGAGAAGGTCGCGAGATTCGTGAGCCGGCCCGGGAGACGGCCGCAGCAGGGCAGGGGGCCTTCCACCCCGCGGGGCGGGGGCGCGGGGAGGCCGCGGCCAGCGGAGGGGGCGCGGGGCAGACACCGCGGCCAGGAAGGGGGAGCCCCCTCCCCTGGTAACCAGCGCCAGAGCCGGGCAGGGGGGTGGCTCCGATCTATTAAGAGTGCCGTAAAGTTTAGAAGGAAGGATGTGAAGGGGGGGAAGAAAAGAATAAAAAAAGCCGGGGTGGGGACGAATGGACCCACCTTGAAAGCCCCCACAGCCTCTGCCCCAGAAGAAAAGTTTCTTCAGGGTAATTAAACTATAAAGCAATTGAAAAGTGCAAAAGTTGAGCGCCCCCCCACTCCCACCACCCTTTCTCCACTACCCCCATAAAGCAGTAAAAGGAGAAAAAAAAAAAAAAGGAGGGGAAGAAGAAGGGAGGCCGGGTGAGGGGTTTATGGATTCAGGAAATGTCGCCCAGCGAGTCCCCTTCAAAGGAAACAAAAAGGAAAAAAGAAAGGAAAAAAGAGAGAAGGAGAGCGAGGAAGAGAGAGAGAGAAAGGGAAGACGCGACAGGGCCAGGCGATGGCAGCGCAGCCCAGTCTCAGGAGCGGCAGGCTGCGCGCCGGCCTGCCCACCCCTGTCCGGCCTGGGCCCGCGCCCCGCGCCCCCTCCGGCCCCCCGCGACCCCGGCTCCCGGCCCCGGCCCCGACGGAGCTCACCTTGCGGGCGCATCCAGGGGAACAGCTGCGTGGGCGACGGGCTCTGCTCCGAGCCCTCGGCCTCCTCGCCCAGGCCGCTGGCGGCCGCGAGCTTGCAGTCCGCGTACTGCACCAGGTCTGGGTCCTGCGCGCCGAACAGGCTCTGGCGCTGCAGCGGGTCGTAGCCGTAGAAGTTGCCCGGGTCCCCGTGGCACGCCACGGCGCACGGGTTCTGCTGGTAGGGCGCCGTGGACAGCGACGACGGCCCGTGGTAGAACTCCTGGATCTGAGGCGGGTGCTGGAAGCTGCCGCCGCTGCTGGGACCGTACACCACGGTGGGTCGGCCGCCCAGGTCCTGGGCGAAGCCGCAGTCATAGTAATTGGGGCGCAGGGACTCCCCGGTTTTGTATTTGGAGAACAGTGAGTTGACGAAATAAGAGCTCATTTTATTGAATTTTGAGGCGGCGGCGGCGGCGGAGGCTGTAGTTGGGGGCTGTTGGGGAGGGGGTGGGGAGGGGGAAAGGGAGGGAGAGAGAGAGAGAGGGAGAGAGAGAGGAAAAAAACGCGGATCCGCCGGCTCCTGGTCACCCTCGCCAGGAAAGGAGAGGGGAAGGGAGGAGGAAAGAAAAAAAAGAAAGAAAAGAAGGAAAAAGGCGAAGAAGATCTCGAAGCCGCCACACTTTTTGTGATTTCCAGGAATAGAAAAAAGGCCAGAGAAGGCTCCAAAAGTCTAAGCCTGCATGGCAGCAGCCGCGGCTGGCGCGCCCTCCCCCCACCCCCCACCCCCAAACCAAAATCTACCGCCACTTAAAGAGGTCCTCGCTTTACATTTCGAAGAAGGGATGCCAGTTCATAAACAGTTTTCGGTGATTTACTTCCCTGCAAATGAGTTGTTTCATATTTTGCACTGTCTTTTCACGATCATTTGCATCCATTAGAGACCCCGCATCCTATTGGCTTCTCCGTACTCCTCCTGGACGGAGCGCAGAGCGAGCAGCGAGCGAGAGAGAGAGCGCCAGGGAGCTGGGGAGCGCGGAGAAAAAGGAGGGGAAGAAAAAACACCCAGGGAGAGAGAGAGAGGGAGAGAGAGGGAGAGAGAGAGGGGAAGAGGGGGAGCGAGGGGGAGAGGAGAGGGGGCGCGGGAGGGTGAATACGGATTAAATCTGTTTAACTACCTACATTAATGAGATATCTCTCGCCTCCCAACAAATCAAATACCTTCGCAGACCACCCCCAAAGGCTGGTGTGGGGGAGTCGCGGAAAAAAACCACCACGCGCGCGCACAGACGCGACGCGCGCCAGGCGGAGGCACCGCTGTTAATTTCGCGATTTTAACGAGGCAATTGGAGTCTTTCTAAATGTCAGGGTCGCTTCGGAAAAATGTAAAAGAACACGGTTTAATTGCGCCGAGTTTTAAAAGGTCCTATAAATGTAATTGGTATTTTAATACAAGTTATCAAATCATACAGCTTCCTCTCCTAAACATATTTTCAAACAAACGAGGTAGTCATATTTAAAGCTTTAATGATCAATTTCCTTATTATTGATAAAGGTTTAACTATCGTGTGGAGGGAATTGGCTGGGTAACCGGCCCCCCAAAAAAACGGCTGTAAACTCTTTAACAAACTATAAAACGCAATAAAGCCGGGTCTGTTGTTGTTTATGCCGCAGCGCATAAAAGCTGTTAGCATTTTACGAGTTCTTTCCTCTACAGCAATAAAACTACAGCTTCGATCGCCCCCGCCGCCCGACTGCAGCGCGGTGGGGGTGACGAAGCCGAAATGAGAACGATTATGGGGTTTTTATTTTTTTCGGCGCAAACGGTGACTTTTCTGAGATTTTCACCTCCTTCAGCCGGCAGGCACCTGCCCCCCAGGCGGCTCTGGGGACCCCGAGCCGGCCCCTCTCCGCCCCGCCCAGGCCACTCGAAGAACCTTGCTTTCCTTAAACAAACAAGCAAAGGTTTTTCTGCGAGAAGGGGGTCTAAGAGGTCTGGGGAGAGACAGGCAGGAGAAGAGGAAACTTTCTGGTTAATGGGCAGAATTCTGCAGTGGTGCACAAGCTGTGCTTGCTGGGGGAGGGCGTGCTGGGGTCTCCCGAAGAAGCCTTGGCCCAGTCAGCCTGTGTGAGCGGAGAGAGGTCGGGTGCCACCAAAGAGGTGACACCCAATGGGGGCTGCCCCACACCTGCACCCAGGCCTTGGGGCCCCCAGTAACTGAGTCCAATAGGCACCGGCCTTCCCGAGGGCCAAGCTTGGGCCTGGCCTCCAAATCCCATCAGCACATCAAAGCCGGGGAGGGCACGGAGGGGGACCCTGGGCACCGGGGCCTGGTGGCTGGCCTTGGTTGCTGCTGTCCTAAGCCTTCTGTTGCAAGCTGAATGCTGGGGGCAGGGACTATTGTTCCTCAGTGTCCCTGTGGCCCACTGAGCCACTGTCTCTACCTTTGCTGACCTTGGCGTGGAGGGATCTCCAATAGAGCAAGGCTCCTGAGCTCCCCATTTTCCCTTCTCCCCTTGGGGATCCTCTGGTGAACCTGGCTCTCCCTGCGGCCCCGAGCACCTGAGGCCTTGGAACCCAGAATGCGGAGCGGAGCCGGACAGAACGACTCGCTCCCCGCTCGCCGGGCCCACGGCCTTCCCCGCCTACCTGGCCTGGGAATGCGGGTGGTCAGACTCAGAAGGCCCTGGCCTGTGAGTCAGAGCCTGTGGCCTCCCCAGGCGACCGATCGATGGGCAAAGGGAAAGAGGAAGGAAAGAGAGAAAGGAAAGAGAATTTCTAGCAACCGAGGCGGAAGTGGCTTCACAAATAAGTGCGATTCATTGTTTATTCAGGACTCAGTGGTTTGCTTTCAGAAAGGCGCCATTAGGGGACCCCAGACACCCCAACCTCGATGAAAATGAAGCCATCACCCTTTCCAAAGCAGAGTCACCACGGGAGTCACCGCAGTCCTTCAGAGGCGAATCTAGAGAACCGGGAGAGGTGCAGAAAGGGCGAGAGAGGCGAGGCCAGAGCCAGGTCTGGGACTTTGAGCGCCTGCCGAGGGGGCTGCGGGAGGCAGCGTCAAGTTGTTGAGGAAGCGAAGATTTTTATCAAGTGTGTGTGGGGGGTTATGGTCAGGATTTGAGGACTCGCCGGCGAGGTACAAATTCAATGGCTTGTTCTAAATCATCCCTACACCGTGCCCGAAATTTCTGATGGAAGGAAAATGTTTCTAGTGTAAGAAAAAGGAAGAAAGAGCGATGGAAGGAAAATGTTTCTCTTGTAAGAAAAAACAAGAAAGAGCGAGGAGATGATTCAGAAATACCCAACGGAGCGCAGATCTATTAGAGAAACTCAAGTCGAGGAGAAACTCCTCTTGTCTGCACCCAAGCCCGAGGGAAGGGGCAAGAGGCTGAGGCGGGGTGATCTGGAGAGGGTGGGTGCCGAGTTCCCACACGGGTTTGTCACCCAGGGAGGCCCGGATCCTGCTGGGCCGGGAGGAAATCGCAAATCTGGAACGGGCTGCGGACTGAGCGAAAAGCCCTGGAGTCCGGGCCTCCGGCTGCAGGGTGACGGGAAGACCGGCGCCCCCAAGGTCGGCCTGCACCGGGGGTCCCGCCGGAGCCGGGCGCGAGGGCTGCCGATCTCACCTGGAAGCCGCGGAAGGCCGGGGACCCCCGGGTCGCCCGGCTCCTGTGCCCGCTGCAGCGCCTGCCCCCACACCTACCCGGAAAAGGCGCCTTTTTTTTTCCTGGCGGACCAACTTGGGGTGCGCAGAGCACCCCGGGGAGCTATCCCAAGCTCCCCGCGTCCCGCCGCCCTGGGGGACCCCAGACTGGTGCAGCGACTCCGGATCCCGCGCCACGCGGGGCACCCCGCCAGCCCGGGGCACCGCCGGATCCCGCAAAACTGGGGCTCTGCTCCCCCCAAAATCGGAGCCTGGCTCACCGGGTTCCCTCTGTAGCTAGTGTGGGCAGCCTCCTCCCCATGCCGGCGGACCCCTCTCACCTGACCTGCTCACCCGCATCCGTCGACCTTCCTCTCGCCCCCCTGCACGAAAAATCTCATTTTCCCCAAATCAAGCCTCCTCTTGATTTGCACCCATTATTCCTATTATTACTATTATCCCCCGTTTTCACGCATTCGTTGCCCCACCGAACAAGCGACTGGGCAAGAAACACTGAGCCCTTCTCCTGGGGGAAATTGAGAAAATTGACCATTGGAGGAGCTGTAGGGAGGGGGACACCACTATGTCTGAAAGATATAAAATGGGGGGAAAGGGCTATCACGATCTCTATATTTTTATTTCGTGCAGATTATTCACGACTTTTGGTACTGCTAGGTTCTCAGACGCAGGGCTGCACAAGGTGCGGTACGTGGGGCCACCGGAGGCGCCGGCCGCGGCGCCCCGGGTTTTGGCGTGGAGCACGGCTGCCATCTAGCGTTTGCTCTGCAAACAGGCGCCCGCCACCCGCTCCTCCGGCTCTCCGAGATCCAGGCCGAGCGGGAGAAACGTTCCCCAAGAACAGAGGAAGAGGAAGGGGAGACAGAACAAAAGAGAGAAAGATATCAGGATCGAGAAAAGGTTCTCCAAACTGTGCAGATGAGCTAAAAGAAAAAAAAGAGGAGGAAAAAAGAGGCTCCAGGCTTTGTTTTTTTCTTTTTTTTTCTTGCCACTAACTGCGTTGCTGATGAAGGCCTGCGCCGTTTATGGCCCGGAAAAGGGAGAATCGAGCACTTTCCAAGCCCCACAACATCGCTTCAAATTCCGCGGAGTAACAATTGGGCTTTTTGTGGGGAGAGGCGAGGATGGGATGGGACAGTAAAAGGGTCAAGAGGCTGCCCTCGCCCAGACGTCTGGCCCCAGAGACCTGTGTGTGTGTGTGTGTGTGTGTGTGTGTGTGTGTGTGTGCACCCGCGCACGCGTGTGTGCAGGGACTTCTTGTTTAGGACGCCTGATTCTGGAGCGGGGTTTGAAGAACAAAGACAAGGGTCCGGAACTGCCATCTCCAAAGCATGTGCAACAACAGTGTCCCTCCCTTGCTCCCCTCTGATCTCCCGGCTCCGCCCAGGGACCGAGCCCCAGGCGGGCACAGGGAGGTAGGGCCGCAGGCCGGCTGCCCACTCCCCCCACCAGGCCAGGAGCCCGGCCCAGCGGAAGCCTCTCAGCTCAGAAAGTTTCCCCTCTCTGTTTGCTTTGCTGCTGTTTAGTTTCTTAACCTTCAGAAATTTATACGCTATAAACTTTTATAGCGGTCATATTCTTTTATTGCTGCGCACACGGCATTGAATTCCTCTCCCGGCTTCTCTCGGCCTCTCACTCTCTTGGTCTCCCTCTCTGAATCTCTCCCTTTTATGACAACCTATTTCCCCATCTCTGGCTTCCCAGCCTCCGCATCTTTGCCTTTGTTTGTCCTGAAAGAAACCACCCCCCCCCCGGGCTGGGGACCCAGACGCCGCCACCGCCCGCCGGAGGAGGCCACTCGTGGCCCTCGGACCCCTCGCCTTGCAGCCCTCCATCCGGTTCCAGCGGTGCCTTCTGGGTTTCCTTTGCCAGAAACTGGCCTTTTTGGTTTCCTCTCTGCACCGGCTGAGCCCTGGGAGCCGGGATGGAAGGCAGCCTAGCCAACACCCGCTGTAAAGCCTGATCCACTTTCCATCCCTAACGGAACCCTCCTCCTGGCCACCAGCCTGGACCTGAGGAGCCCGGAGCTGTGCTGCCTCCGGCCTCCTGCCATCTCTCCCACGGATCCCTTTTCGTTAGAGAGGGGTAGGCCGGGGTCTGTGCAGGCTGCCTCCCCTCTGGCTGGCCTTTGTCCCCACTCTGTCCTCACCCGCAGCGTCTGGAGGGCTTCAGCGTGGTGAAGAGACCGAGAGAGAAGCTGGAGTCTAGGGTGCCGCGCAGCACGCGGCCAGTCGCCTGGAGGCCCACTCGGCCTGGGCCAGGGGCTCTAACACAAGGCTCCCTCAGAAACCAAGTTTAATTCTGGGGTGCAGAATTATTGGGAAGGGAATTATTATTATTTTTTCTCCCATGACACTGTTCAACACTCCATGCTCTCCCCCAGCCTCAGCGCTGGCAAACCCAAGGCCGCATACCAGCCTGCTACCAGTGGCTCCAGCCCCAGCTGGGGGCAGACAATTCTCGGGGATCCTCCACGCCCCAGGGGCAGCCCAAGCATCCCTCAAGCTTCTGTCCACCCCCAGACACCCGCTGCAGCATGGAGTGGAAGGAGGTGGAGCTGAGGGAGGTCATCCATTCCTCTCCTGCTGGGGTTTCTAAGTGGCCAAACCAAGGTGGCAACAGCCAGGAACCCCTTCCGGGCCTCCAGAACAAGCATGGGTGCCCTCTGGCTCCCAGGGGCGGGCGGGGAGGGCCGGGGCAGGTCTGTCCGGAAGACCCTGTTGCTCCCTCTGCACGCCCCGGCTCCGCCTGCCCTCCTTGGGTCCCCGTCCTAGCCAGAGGCTCCGGCGCCCTGTAAGCCTGGCCTTGGGACCTGGGGTCCTGGCCAGCTGTCACTGGCCTGGAGCAGCCAGCTCTGCGGGGACCCTGCCCTGCAAGGCCCAGGGACACAACAACTTCTGTTTTCCAGCCTTCTCCCTATGGCCAGGCAAAGAAGAGACGCCAGCACAGAGTAAGACTCAGAGAGATTTCTTTTCTAGAGTGATATATTTTTGTTCTTTTTTTTTTCTTTTCTTTTTCTTCCAAAACAAACAATTAGAGCTCTAGGTCCCTCACCCTCCCCCCTCCCTCTACCCCCTTCCCCACAGAAGCCACAACTGAAAACAGGCGAGACAATCACCCCCAAAGAAATCACAAAACACAAGCACAATTTCACAACAGCCACCACAAAGCAAAAGAAGTTCTACTGGGATGGCCCCTTGCAGGGTCAGGAGACAGGGGCAGTCCAGGGACTGGGGGGCCAGAGCAGGGAGGGGAAGGGAAGTGGCGGTCTTGCCTCTGTCCTTGGCACCGGGCACCACCGAACCCCAGCCAGGCTGGTGATGTGGAGCCAGCCTGGTGTGGGAGGCCGCCTGGGGGCTCCTCTGCAGGGAGCCAGCGAGATGGGGCCAGCTGCCAGGTCTCCCCGTCCTGGACAGCTAGCTCCCACTGAGTCATGCTAAATTCTCCATCAGACTCTCCCGATCTGGCCTTCCAGTCTACAGGGGGTTGGCCCAGGGGAGGTGGGGCGAAGGGGGTCCTACAAGGTGCGGCTGGAGTCACTGGCGAGAGGCGGGTGTGGCGGCAGGCACAGATCTGGAAAAGGTGGGAAAATGCAGGGCTGGTGGGAAGCAATGAAAGCTACAGTCCGTCCAGGGGCACAGCGGACACGGGATCCGCCGCCCAGTCTGACCTCCTTTTGTAAGAGGGACAGGAAAGCATCATGCGTGCGTGTAAGTGCCACCAAGACACCTTCCTACGGCCGCCCACTGCCTTGCCTGGCCCTTCATAGCCTGTCAGCTTGGGGGGCGGGCTGGCCCAGGACTGGGGTCCAGCTGGGGACTCCACGGGGTTGCTGTGTCTAGACATCTTCCTGCTGAGTGTCTGCATCAGTCAGGGTTAGGACCAGGCTTGCCTTTCTGCCACACTGGCATCTGAGGTGTCCCTACCTTTCCTTTCCTTTCTCTATTCCTGCTCCAAGCTACGCCTGTGGTATGTGCCGGGCCGCGTGCAGTTGGGGTGTCCTGGGTGACTTTTAGATGGGTGCATGGTGGGGGGCTGGACCAAGCAGGCTGGAAGTGAGGGGTTGGGGCTTCCCAGAAAAATTACAAGGGGATGCTAGGAGCTTGACTAGGGGCCTCTTGCCTTGTGGCCCACCATCTTCTTAGAAACCAACTACTTCTAGCTTCTAACCGAACAAAACTTTCTCCTGACACCCAGAGAACAGGGAGGGACACACGGGGGCGAGGGGAGGAGACAGGCTCCAGGTGCACCTGCGGGACCCAGAGAGGGGGTTGCCCTTCCCGGTCACGGACACGCCCCGGACTGAGCGGGCTGCGGCAGGCCTGTGAATGAGGGCGAGATGGGGAGGGGCTGGGGCAGCCGCGATCTTTACTCTTTGCCCTGCTCCTTATTCATTTTCTTCATTTTCATCCGCCGGTTCTGAAACCAGATTTTGACTTGTCTCTCACTGAGATTGAGGAGTCTGGCCACTTCGTGCCTGCGGTCCCTCGTGAGGTACATATTGAACAGAAACTCCTTCTCTAGCTCCAGCGTCTGGTATTTGGTGTAGGGACAGCGCTTTTTCCGGGAGGAGCGGGCGTGCAGCCAGTTGGCAGAGGGGTTGGCTGAAAGAGAAGCAGCGATAGAATCAAAGGAAGGAAAGAGGAGAGGGCCCCGGGCCCAAAGGGCACACTGCACCCCTCTCTGCTCCCCATCTCGCGTTGGAGCAAGGGCTACGGGGTCTTCGGCTTCCCAGAAAGTCCCGGAGACGGGCCAGCAGCCGCCCTGCAGGGGTGGCAAGGCCTGGAGAGGGTGGGGCCCGACAAATGTGTGGCGAGGCTCCCCGCGCACCTCCAAAGCCTCCAGCCTGCTCTGATCCTATCTCAGTCTTCCTTCGCTTCCGGCCAAACTGGTTAGGACCGAGATCAGAGTCCAGCTCGGCAGCAGCCCCATCACCAACACCACCAGACTGGCCAGGGGGTGGCAGACCAGAAAGGTCCCTGGCTGGACCCTGGGAGAAGGCAGGCGGGATTGAGCAGGGGAGGGGAGTTTGGGTTCAGTCGCAGCCAGAGACCTCCTGGCCCTTCAGTCTGGCCTCAGCACCCTCTTCAGGCCCTGTGGCAGGAGCACAGGGACCTGCCTCCACATCCTGCCCCCTGCCACCACCACACAGCACAAATATGGGTCCACACGTAGAGACGCCAACATCCAGCACACTGCAATTCACAGCAGCCCAATTGCAACCATTTATCAACTCCAGCCCAGACAGGGGAGCGCCGGGCTCCCAGATAACTGATGGTTGCAATAGACTCTTTTCTCCAGCTCAGCTCCGCAGTTTGGTTAACACAAGTTCAGGGAAGCTGGGGGAGGGAGGTAAATTGCTTCAGTCCCAGGGTGGGGACCAGACTGAGCGGCGGTGGGGGAAACAGAAAGCCCTACATGGCACACCTAGCCTTTTAGCCGGCCCTGTGTGTGTGGAGGGGAGAGAGGAAGAGTTAATTAAGTGGAAGAGGGTCAAAAGAAGGAAACCGAAATACACAGTCTTCTTTTTCTCCTTAGCATCTCTCTCCAGACCCTAGAACTCTGAAAAGTTGCCAAATAAAAGCTGAGCCAATTAAAAATAACAGCCACCCTCTACCAGCTTTCTTCTCCCCAAATGAAAAGCATTGGATTTTTTTAAAATTCAGTTCACCCTACACTAAGTACCGTGTCTTACCAATCTGCAGCACTATTTCCTTAATGCGATTGCCCTGAATGGGACCCGCAGCAGCCGCATTAAATATGAAAGAGGAAAAAAACTCTTAATAATTGATCCCAGCCAAATGGCCGCTTTGCAATAATGGGCTTTCCAGGCAAGGTTCGGGGTCTGGGTGGGGGCTGCGCTGGAGTGCGTGGGTGAGGGTTGAGGAGAGCTGTTTCCCCCAGTGCCAGCTCTTAGAGTCACCCTGGCCGGTTGGAGGTGGCAGGACCTTGAGGGCCCCAGGGGAGCGGGGCAGCTCTTTACTGACCAGCAGGCAAGGACAACCCAGGTGTCCGGCCTGTTGGTGGGAGGGCAAGCAGAGACTCAGAATTCTCACTCTCCACCCCGCCAGAGGAGCAGGGCGTGGGGACTTCACCGGCCAGCCAGTCCGTTATTGTTCGGGGCTAAGAGCTCCCAACCAATTTGCCCTTCTCCACCTTAAAAACCAAACACGGCCGCCCCCTCTCCTCTCGCCGCCCGCCCGGGAGCACCCTTTGGAAATCAGCCAGGCTTGGGGTTCTGCCAGGGGTGCTTTGGGGAGGAGTGGGAGGTGACGAGAGAAACTACCCACGAAGGGTGAGATTCTCCGCCTCTCCTCAACTCTACCCCTCCCCACCTCTCCTCTCCCCGGGGTCCCTCGGGGACGTCCCCTTCTCGGCCGGCCCGGAGTTGGAAGTGTTGCCTCGGCTGCGGCAGGGCAGCCCCGCGGGGAGCAGCGGGAGCCGCGGAGGAGGCCGCGGCGACCCGGGAGGGCGGGCGGGAGGGGGAGCGGGGGCCGCCGCGGGGAAGGCGCCCGGGGAGGGGCCGGCGCGTGGGGAGGGGGCTCGGCCGCCGCGTCCCGGGGTCCCCCGCCCCTCCCGGCGCCGGCTGCGGACCCCGCGCGGCTGCAGCAGCGCGCGATCTGCCAGGCAGCACCCTCCGCCAAGCTGTTGCATCGCAAATAAAACCCTAATGAGCCCCCTCCCCCTTCCTCGGCCGCGCTGACGGCTGCGCGCCGCGCGGGGGCTCCGCCAGCCGCGGTGCCGTGCGCCCCGGCCCGTGCGCGCGGGTCCCGGCCTCGCCGGCTGCGCGCCCCGCTGTGCCGCCCTCCGGCCGCTCCCAGCCCGGGCCTCGGGGCCGCGGGGACAGGGGGAGCCGCGCGGGGGTCCGGGGCGCCAGTGCCCTCCCCGCAGGAGCCGGAGCGGCGGGGCGGCCGGGTGTCCCCTTCGGGGCGCCCTCTCTTCCTTCCTCCCAGCCCGGCTGCCTCCTCTCTCCCTCCACCCTCGCCGGCTCCCGGGCCACCGCCGCGCTCTCCCAGCACATTGTCCCCAGTTTATGGCCTCGCGGGTCCCCTCCCCCTTCCTCGCTCGCCGGGCCCCGCGGCCGGCCGGGGTATTTCCTCCTCCTCCTCCTCCTCTTCTCCTCCTCCTCCTCACTTTTTTTTTTTATAACTTACTTTGATCCGGCCTTTCTTTGTCCTCGCTTCCTTCGCAAATTTTATTGTCCCCGTAGCCGGGTCTTTGATTAGCCAGCACGGCCTCCCTGCCCGCCGAAGTTTCCAAACTGTACTCGGGCGCGCCGGGCTTGAGCAGCTCCCCGGGCGCGCCCAGCAGCGGCTCCGCCTTCACCGCCTGGCCCGGGCCCGGGGCCTCGCCGCGCGGCGCGGGCTCCAGCCAGGTGCGCAGGTACCTGCCCTCGGCGGCCGGCGCGCCCTGCGGCTGCAGGTACGGGTGGTACACGGGCGGCAGGCTCCCCGACGCGTGCGCGCTCAGCGGCGCCCAGGACGCGCCGAACACGGGCGCCTTGGGCTGGAAGCTGCAGGACGGGAAGTCCAGGTGCTCGGCGGCGCCCGGCTGCCGCGGGCCCGCGCACTGGCCGGAGGGGAACTTGGCTGGAGGCGCGTCCTCGCTCTCGTGACTTATGATCGAGTCGACATAATAGCTGCTAAGCGTCCCAGAAATGGACATTCTCAGACATTATCCGCGCGCTGGCTCGCGGGGAAGGGGCGCGCGCTGGCTCGCTCGCGGCGGCGGCGGCGGCGGCGGCGGCGGCGGCGGCGCCCGAGCAGGCGGAGAAGGAAGGTGGCACCCGGACCGGGGCGAGGGCTTTCGGACGCGACCCCCCAAGCCCCCCACCCTCCCGCCCCCGCCACCACCACCCCCGGCTCAACTTCTCAGCCAACAAAGTACAGTGGAGCGGCCCGGCTCGGCGCTCCGTGCAAAATGATTGGTCAAAGTTTTTCCGACAGCCTGATAAAGCGTCAGCTCCGACATCAATCAATCGTGCGCGGGGGCTGCGCTCGCGCTGTCATCCGCGCGCACCGCGCTCCATATCGAGGATGGATTGTTTTATGCTGATGCAATGTGCTATCACGTCAGGGCTCCGGCGGCCACGTAACCCCAGCCCGGGCCGCCGGCCGCCCCCCTCCGCCTTCGCGGGAAAGGGGGGTCTGGACGTGGGGCGCGGGGGCGGAGGAGAGGCGGGGGCTGCGGAGCGCGCGCCCGGCTCCCGGGGCGGGCGGAGAGGGAGGGAGGGCGGAGGAGATCGCAGAGGGAGAGAGAGAGGGAGGGAGAGAGAGAGGGAGGGAGAGAGAGACACAGAGAGACAGAGGCAGAGACGCAGCCCCGGGCGCAGCCAGAAAGGCCCCGCAGGGTAATGAAAGACGAGGTCGCCCGTCCCCCGCCCCAGCACCTCCACCTCCACCCCGCGGGCCCTCATTTCCTCTTCTCTGTCCCCTTGACAGAAGATGTTTATTAAACAGCAGCAGCAGCCAGCCAGCCACAGGAGATGGAGGAAAAGGATGGGGGAGAAGTTGGGGGTTTTACAGCACGGGATCCGCTCTGGAGGGGCGCGGGGCGCTCTTGGGGAGAGGTACGCGGCCGGCAGCCTCCCCGGACCGCTCGGTAGTTGAGGGAGCAGGAGAGAGGGAAATGGGGCCGATGTCCCAGGATCCGCCGTTCCTCCTGAAATTAGACCCTGCCTGAGGTCAAAGGGATTCTTCCGGAAACTTGGGTCGACCGTAGAGTTTAATGCAACTAAGCCGAGTTTTTACGTTTAAATCTTTTAAATGTCCTGGGCCCTCATGGACGGGTGGGGGCACGGCTATTCCTCTCCTTCCCGGAGAAACCTCCCAGGCCCCTCAAATTGCCCAGAGAAGGGAGCTGAATGGGAGAAAGCGCTAAGGCAGCGCCCTAAGGTGTGCTGAACCAGAAAGGCAGGAAAGGGAAAGGGTCGAGAGTTCGCTCGCCTCCCACCCTGCTGGGATAGGGCCCAGGCCAGGCCCACTTCACACTTGGCGCTCTGGAGGGCTTCAGATACCGGCCTAGCCGCCAGCGTGGACAGCGAATCCCTAGAGCCAGGCTTTCCCGGCCCGGGGCTGCCTTCCCTTCCCAGGGTCCCCTCGCCGGCTTCCCAATAGTCTGTTTATTAGAATGCGCTCTGCGGGCCTGCGCAGGGTCTCCCCCGGGGCCACCGGCTGTCGGCTGTCGTCCTGGCTTCTCTCCCAGCCACTGCTCCTCCACTTTCTGTCCTGGGTGCAGCTGGGAATGCGCAGTCGCTAGACACGCGCACGGCTCCCTCAGTCGGGTCTAGGCGCAGACTTCTTGCCAATTCCCTGACTCTGGGCCGCTCCAAGGCAGCTGCCCTCGGAGCCACTGTCCCGCCACCTCCCACCTCAGGCCTTTCAACAAAAGCGGGGCCATTCTAACTTGGGGTTTGATCTTTCTGGCCGCTGCCCTTCTACCCTGGGAAGGCTGCGAGTCACCTCCGCACACGCACAGACATACTCCCACCCGCTTTTCTTTCCAAATGAAGCCATCTCATGCCATTACGTGTGAAATACGAGGGCTCAGCGCCATATTTCTTCACATTATGGCGATTTCAAAATGATTTTTTAAAGATCAATGCTGGCGCCCAGCCGGCCCCCTCCTGACCCAGCCCCCTGCTCTCCGAGGGAGACAGCCCAGCAGGTCCAGAACCAAACAGCGTGAAGATCTGCTTTTTCCACAGGACCCAAGTGGGGGAAACCAAAATCCAATGCAAATTCTTCTAAGTAGTGTTTGGCTGCTTGGGAAAGTCAGAGCGCGCCCCAGACTCGCGGTGAGAAAGCTGAGTGCGGAGTGAATGAATCGCAGTTAGGCAAAGCACCTGTTCTCAGTTTGCCAGACGTATGAAGTGTGCTGTGGGCTTTACCTGTAATAAATATACTCTTCAGGCAAAAAAAAAAAAAATCCCCTCCCCTGCCATAAATAACGGCGTTATGAAGCATGGCGGCTGAGTATATGATTTTCTGTAGCGTATAAATTAGGGCCCAAAAGGACATGTGAACTGTAGGCTGGGGCTTTTTATTTATGGGAAAGTCACAGCGCCGGGCTGTGCTGAGACCTGAGCTGTGCAGGCGCTAGGCTCTGACTGCCACCCTCCTGGCTTCCGCTGTCCCTGCCTGACTTTACCGCTCTGTCTGGGAGTCCAGGGCCTCCTAGCTCAGGAAGAAGGACATTTAAACTGAAGGCTGAGCGCGCTGAGCAAGCGGAAGCTGTTCCAGCAGGCCGGGCTCAGGTCTGTGGGTTGCTAACTGCCAGAGTTGTTGTCTCCAGTTCCTGGTGGCTCCTGGGTGCTGAATGGGGAAGGAGGGGTGGATACAGGCCTCTTTTCTGAGAGCAGAGCTTAGTCTTTGCTCACATAGAAGTGGAGAATGGGAACAATTTGAAAAAGACAGGTTTTGGGGGTCTGGGTCTTCTCCCAAGAGGCAAGAATGAACAGGGGTGAGAATGAACTTGCCCCCTAGTCCCTGGGGTCTGCACCCCACCTCACCTCCTTCTGCAGGGTGGTGTGGATGAACCAGGAAACAGGCTCCCCCCAGCCTTTCTAGGAAGCATTGTTGGCCCATGCTGGAGTTCAACTCCAGCGCAGGCAAATGATTAAAGGGTCACTGAGAGAGCACCCCTTGCCTACATGCCCTGAGAACCTGGGGACCCCCCAAAACATTATTTTCTCCTCAAATAATAGTACCCACCATGCAGGAAGGGAGCAAACAAGATGATGGCCCCCAGAGTCCAGCTTCTAAGGGCACCTACGAGAGGGAGAGGGGTCACTTCCTTGGGGGCCACTTGGTCCTGAGAGAGCAAAACTGCTGTGCACCCCACCCCCAGTCCTGAAGAGAAAGCAGGAAAACCTGCCTTCCCCGGAAGCAGCGCGCCAGTCCTTGCTCCTCCAGAGCCAGACACGGCTGGGGCCAGGCGGCAGCCTGGGAAGGACACGCAGGAGAGAGCTGCGGCCCTGGGCAGCCGGCTCAGCCAGGAGCAGGAGCGGGGCCAAGGTTGGAAGGACAGAAGCTGAGACCGGCGGAAACCAGCCGGTGAGTGGTGTGCTCTGGGGGAGACTGGTCAGGGTCCTTGTTGTTAAAGAAGAGAGAAAATCTAGAGGGAGGGAGGGAAGGAAATGGAAGAGAGAAGAAAAAGGCAAAACAATAAGTGAGAAAAGGGGGACATAGTTTGTTTTTTTAAATTATGAAGCTCAGCTAAAATGGATGCATGCTGTGTTTGCATAGATAAATATATCCAGTATGTCTATTTGAAATCCCTGAGTAGAGGTTGCCCTGTGTGCAGATGTGCCCTGCTCTATGCTGTGTATAGAGTAAGTGATAAATAAAACTGCCCAGCTCTAACGCCTCCATGCGCCTGGGCATTCGTATATACGAGGTCTAATCTTGCATAAGCGGATATGGGTATAACCTCTCTGAGTGAAATAGATGAAGGATTCTGCTCATACTAAGAAGACCTGCGGCCCACAAGCTCAAGTCTTATGTACATTTTATAATCATCCACACACCTATTGAGAAGGCAAAAACCTGAGTATGTGTGTACTTGAATTGTGGCTGTAAAATATTAGCTGATTTGGAAGTTTCACTTGAAAAGCAGCGCCTGGATATTCGCACACGCCTGCGACTTAAAGCCGAACTCTATTATAACTTCCTCTGGAAGATGACAGAAATACTTCAGATTGGGGAGAGGTCATGAAATTTGGTGACTTTTTTATCTGACCATGAAATTCTTTACTGAATGTCTTGCCCCAAACCGCAGGGACGGTGTGTGGTGTTGTGTGATGCTTCTTGCATAGAGGTGGAAGCACTTTAATTGTGCACATGTGTGTGAGGCAGCGGTGGACACATGTGAACTGAGTGCAAAGTCCTAAGGTAACGACTGGAGGTCAAACCAAAGCGCTGCTGTGTACAACAAAATCAGAAAAGCCCTCAGTCTTGTCCTCAAGGACTGGAGAGATTTCTTTCATCCCAGGAGGAGTCCAGAGCCGCTCTGGGAAATAATGAGGCAGGAGGACACTCGCCCCACTGGAGGTGGAAATCGAGATCCCTTTATCCGAAGCTTCCTCCAAGACACCCTATCGAATCTGCACACTCAGGCTCAAACCTGGATACTGGCACATTCCCCAGGTGGGGATCTTAATTGCAAAGTCAGGAGATCTTCTGCCAAGCTCCCTCCTAGAATGTCAGGGGTGAAAGGAAGGATGAGGGGTCAGGGGCCCCCTGGACCTCGGGAAATCTTACCAACTTTCAGCCATCAAGGGTGTCCAGGGTGGTGAGTGGGGAGGGAGGCGTCCAGAAGGCCAAACGGGGTGGGTGGCAGGCGGGGCGGAAAGAGGGTGAGCAGGTAGAAGGTTATTACAGAATTGCTTCCATAAAACCTGTGGCTGTTGTAAAACTCTCTGCTTTCCAAAGACTTTATTTCCTCCTTTCTCTCTAACATCCCCCTTTTTTCTTTTTACAGCACTTTTCCTGAGAGGGGGTGGCTGAGGGAGCCAGGGAGGCTCCAAGACTGGGGCGGGTTTGGGAGCAGCCGGAGAAGGAGAAGCAAGGTAAGACGGCAGGGACATCCCGGGCCCTCTGGACCCAGACCCAAGACAACACAATGTCCAGGGACAACACTGTTAGCCTAGATGCATCAAGACAGTGGGTTGAGGCTGCATTTCCCTTGTGTTGGGGCGGGACCCCAGCACCCCTCTGTCCCAGCGGAGGCCCCTTATTCATGGGCTCCTTGGCCCTCCAAGTCAGCCTGGCGCCAACAGAGCCCCATCAGTCCAGCCTCTTCCCGGGCCCCTTTGCATGTTTCCTCTGCCTCAGGCAGGGGGGAAGTTGAGGAACAAAAGTCAGCTTATGCTTTGGCGTCCCCGCCTGCCTTCCACCAGCGCTCTAGTTATTCCTTCGCTGGGCACAGAGCCAGCAACCTTAACGGGGCTGGGGTCAGAGAGGGTGACCAGGCCGGCCGGCCCAGCCAGCTGTCATCCCTGTTTTGGCACCCGGCAGCTTTGGTTCCCCTGGAGCCTGCCCCAGCCTCCGGAGAGTGGCTCGGAGGGCCTGGCCCTGGGGCCCACGGGCACCCACGGCCCGCCGGTGGGGAAGGAGCCAGCTGGAGTGTAGCAGAGGAAGACGCTTTTCTGAACCTTCATCCAGAGCAACTGCCCCACTAGGGGCCCCAGGAGGGACCCTGAGGGCCTGGCGGCTGAGGCCACAGAGAAGCCTGGTGCGTCTCTTTCCTTCAAAGGGGCCTGTGGAGCCCTCTTAAGGACCTAAAACTTCCTGCTGATGGGGCAGCCTGGTCCCCCAAAGGTTAGGGCCTCCCGTGTCCCTGTGCAGTTGAGCTGCCCAGTCTCCAGAAGGTTCTGAGCGGAGCCAGGAGCCCAAGGCCCCAGGGCAGGCAGCTCCAACCTCTGACCTCCATCTGGGGCTCTGCGGAAGGACTGGGCCACTGCCTGGGAGGTGGCTTTGGAAAGTCGAGTGCTCCCCATGTCCCCTGTCCCCCACACGCAGGCCCCCTGCTCTCTCTGGGGAACATTCCCGCTGCTCCTGGCCATTCTGCCAGCCTTGGTGCCACATCCAGCCGGCCCCACCGCACCCCACCCCACTCCTCCGGCTAAGCGAGGAGCAGTAACTGCCGTGAGTCGGGTGGTTCGATGTCGTTGTGTTCCGAAGCCCAGGCCCAACGACATGAAACTACCTGACTCACCCAGCAGTCCAGTTCCAGCGCCAGGCCAAGGGCTCCCTGGGGCAGGCCGCTGCGGCCATCCTGCGGGCCTGAGTAGCCCCACTTACCGCCAAACTTCCTTTCCTTTCCGCTTAACTTGCTTTCCTGCATCTCGTCCCATAGACCCAGGTGCCGGTAAACAACTCATCAGAAGAACCAACCCAGGGCTGCAGGGAAAAGCTCGGAACCAGTCCTGGAAGCGCACTTTCCAGAAACTTCTGTCTCTAGAGGACGCTGGGCCCAACTCCAGCGCAGGCTCTCTGGGGTACCTGCTTGGCGCCTGTCTCCCCAGCCGGCACTCTCTGCAGAGGAAGGAAGGACCCGGCCCAGCCCAGTCACGAAGGTACCCTGGCGGGCCTGGCTCCGGCTGGCCCGGCCTCCCAGCGTGGCTCCTGGGAGGGCAAATCTCCCAGCCCCACGCGGTCCCCCAGCTCCGAGACCCGGCGCTGGCCAGGACGGCAGGGCAACCGGGTGCTGAGAAAGAGAGGACAGAGAGACCCGAAAAAGTAGCATCAGTAAGTACCAGGGCCCCTTGGGAGCAAACGGAAAAACGGGACTCAGAGGGGACAGCAGAGTGACTCGGCCGCGGTCACTGGGAAATCACCCTACGGAAATGTCAGAGGGCTCAGGCACCGGGCTGAGCTGCTGCAGGTGAGAAGATCCATCCCGCACTGCAGCGGAACCGGAGGCCCAGGACAGGACTGGACACCGGAACAGACTGGCTTCTTCCGCCTCCTGCCCTACAGATTGGGCCCTTTGCCCCTGAAGTCCCCGCTCCCCACCCACCTCTGCAGACTGCCACATACCTGGGTGCTCACCGCAGGCTCATCTGTGACCATCGGAGCGGGACTCACCTGAGCAGGAGTGGGCGACAGCGCCGCATGTGACTCTGTTGCAAGGTACGGCGTGAGCATTCCCGGCTGGGTCACCCCGGCTCCCTCCTGCCTTGTCCTGGAGGCCACGTGTCCGGCAGGGAAACCCGAGGGAACAAGGGCTGGCTGCCCACTCCCCCTCCTGGGTATAAATCTTGGGGACCGGAAATCCAATAAAACTTCACCGTGTTGATGAACTTCAAATGGTTTACATCCCCTCCTGGCCTGAAAAGAAAGATGGTGGGGGAGGGTGTTAAAAGAAAGGGGGAACAAATTTACGAGTCCAAGAAGCGCTTGCACACTTTGTCCGCGTGGAGAGAAGCCGCTGGGGCAGGGACGCCGGGGCTGGGCCTCTGCCCGACCTCCCAGGCCTCCCCAGGGTCTTGAGCACAGCCAGGGCTCCCGTGTGGCTCCAGCCCAGGCCAGGGCAGGCAGCGTCCAAGCCCCGGCCCCAGGTCCTCCAGCCATGCCCCATGGCCTCTGTTTATGCACCTTTCCGCCGAATGCGGGTTTTATCTTTGGTTATTTTTTTCCCCCCAGCCAGCTGCCAGACCTTTGTCCGGCCAGCTCTTTTATTGCCAGGTGCCTGAGGAGGGGACTAGAGATAAGATACAAGGACACTCCAGGCCCCAAAGGGACAGAACCGGCCGGCTGGGGCTCCTGCGGGGACACCGAGGGGCCGCAACGCATTGTCACAGGGGAAGTGACAGTGCGGCACAGTGGCATCCAAGTCGGCCTCACTGACCGGCCAGCACTGGCTCCAGTCTGGCTTCTTAAAGGCCTCAAAATCCAAACAAAAACAAATACTACCGGGCCTCACCTTTCCTTGCAGTAGTTTCTCTCTGCTTTTGACATTTTGTGGAATCTGGATTTGTCACTGTAAATCAAAACTTTAAAAAATTGTTTTTCAGAGACTTGGATTTCAGATCATTGGGAGCAGTTATTGACCTTTGCTTTTTGTTTTTGGTTTTTTCTTTTTTCTTTTCTTTCTTTTTTTTTTTTTTTTTCTTTTTGCTCTTGTTGTCTACCTGAGCGCCTGAGTAGGGCTCTTTTAGGTGTGGGAGCTAAGGGATAGAAACCACCTTGCAGTTATTCACCACCTAGCACCAAGGCTTCAGGTCTGAGACTCATTAGTTGAGGCCTCACTGGGGCGCAGGGTCGAGGCCCAGCTGCAGGCCCCTCGGGGCCCGGGGTCCCCTAGACACACAGGTGCAGCCCTGCCCAGCCAGCCCCACCACCCCCCAGTAAAAGATGCCAATGCCCTCCCTGCTGGAGATGTTCTTTTAAAAACAGATGAAAAATGATATGAGCCTGGTGTGGTGGTGCACACGTCATCCCCACTCAGGGAAGCTGAGGCAGAGTATCACAAGTTCGAACCCAGCCTGGGCAGCTTATCAAGACACTGTCCCAGAATTTAAAAAAGAAATAAAAAGGGGTACGGATATAGCTCAATACAAAGGTCCTGGATTCAATCCCCAGTACAACCGATAAACAAATACATAAATAAAATTTTCAAAAAAATTAAAAATGGAATGGGCTTGGAAAACACCAGGTTGTGTTCTAGCACTTTGAATTTTTCTGAAGGGCAAGTGTGCTGCAGGCCTTGCTGCCCAGCCCCAGCCTGGCCGAGTGAGCAGTGCTATGGCGGCGGGGTCCCTGCTGGCCCCTTCCTGGCACCAAGAGGGAGGAAGGGGGAGCTCTTTAGCAGCCCGAGGGAGGGCAGGAAGTGGCTTATTTCCATCCAACATTCGCAGCCCAGGATTTGCCTGGGGAGGCCTCCAGCTGTCCTCCAACTTATCCCAATTCCCTAGTTTTGCTCTCTGTCATATAATATTTTTTTTAAATTTTACAACGCAGTCGCTTATATTAGGATTTGTTCTGGGAGGCAGATAGGAGGCTGGTGGGGAGGATAGAGGGGCTGGCAGTTGCCAGGCTCACCAGGTCTGTTACTTCATCCCCTCCTGGGGCACCTGGTCCGGCCGGCAAGGGGCTAGATCAGGGTGCTGGCTCCCAGCCCCCTACCCGCCTGGTCTCCACGGCTCCCCGGGTCCTCTGGAAAAACTGAAGAGGCCAGGGCCTTGGAGCGACACACCTGTGCACGCACACACTTCGCGAGCACTTTCAGGGCCTTTGTGCCTCTCCAACCTCACCCCGGGGGCCCAGGCCATCGCTCTCAGTCTGAAAAATCAAACTCTGTGTTCTCCTTCCTCCAAGATAAAGCAGTTCCAGCGAGCCGGGAGGGTGGAGGGCTGGACAGTTGGACGGCCAGAGGACGGTGCAGACGCGGGACTCGCCCCTCGGAGTCCGGCAGCTGCGCTCGGACTTTCCTCGCGGGGTGCCGGGAGGCCGGTCAGGGCAAGTCGGAGGTGCCCAAAGTCCGGCGGCTGGCCCGAGCGAGCCTGGAATTAGTTCTGCCTGCTTTGCGATCTCTGGCGGCGGCTGGGGAAGCCTCTCGGTCGGTGGTGGCCGGCGCGCAGGGCCGCGCTTGGCCTCTAGGCGGCGCCCTGGGTCGAGCTCGCCGGCCGCGCGGGAAGGGCCGGTCCGCCGGCCTGCCCGGCCTGGAGCCCGCGCGCGTCGCCTTTGGCGCCCTCTGCCAAGCAGGAGAAAGGAGATTAGAGGGAGCGGGCTGGGAGAGGAAGGGACAGCTAATCAGGGCCGCCCGCACCCCCATCTCCTGCCCCCCATGCCCACCCCCACTGCATCCCGGAGGGACACGGGGAGCCCCCCCCAGCCCCAATCCCCTGTTATCGTCCTTAGGGCATCTTTAACCCCTCCCCCAGCTTGCCAAAGAAGACGGGGTCCCTAGGAAATTAAGTGGGGAGCTAGAGATCAGGGCTGCAATTGAAAGTATTGGGGAAGCAGGACTGGGGAAGGCACCGGGCTCTGCGGGAGGGAGTGTTCTACTCCCATTTCCAGGGCCGGCCGGCCACCCACCCCAAACAAACGAGTCTTTCTGGGAAGCAAAAAATCATTTGTAGAAAGACAACCTTTGGGGGGGTTGTCCTTGTTCGAGGTTTGGAGTTTCTTGGAGTCCAGTTTCAGGGCAGTACCTGAGAACAGTGGAGGTGTTTGCAGGGGGAGTGTGGAGGGCACCGGGCCAGACTCAGCCTGTCCCTTCCAGCTTACAACCTTCCTTAGGTTAGCCGGGTCAGCCTGGCCAAGGGCCCGGGACCCTCCGAGGCCCAGATGAGAAAGACCCATGGGGCAGGGATGCTGTGAGGCTTGAGTTCTTTGTAACAGAGGCCGTGATGGGTAAAAAATGTGTCTCACACACAACTATTTTATAAACCCCGAGTGAGCAGCAGGGCAGGCCTGTGGCCAGATCACAGCTTGACCTGACCGCAGCCTCTCTGTGAAGTCCTGGGCGTGGCAAATAAAGAGAGGCCTTCTCTGGGACCCAGCCGGCCTAGTCTGAGGTCAGAGATGCCCGAGAGCTGGGAAGTGCGGGACAGGGGGAACCAAGGTCCCTCTTCCCCTTCCCTCCTGGAGGAGGGACCATTTATACTGAGGAGTTCCCTTAGCAAGGTTATTCCTGGGACAGAGGGAACAGAGGGGACTGAGAGGCCCCAACAAGGGAGGAAAAACCCTGGGAGAGGGCAGCAAAGGGCGGGCGCCCCCCATGGTGCTGCTGGGTCTGGGGTCCCAGGAGAGTTGGGTTTCCCAGCCGGGCATCGGCTCTCGTGGACGCCTAATTACCGAGCGCACATCTGGAGCAGCTGCGCCCCATCCAGCCTCGGGCACATTATTTCCCCTCCAAACCCTATTTTCATTCCCAAGGCTGAGTCATAAAAGACTCCGGAGGCGGAATCAAGTCGGGTGTGTGCGCGTCAGCATTCCTGCGCGAGTGTGCGCGGTGGAGTCTGTGGGGCTCCCTGCGCTGGCCCGAGAGTCACAGGAGTCGGGGAATGAACAGCACCGGGGACGACCAGGAACCTACTGTCGGCCTCATTATCCGCCCGTTTCCAGGGAGAACGTTTGGGGCGCGGAATTAGCCGGCTAATGGCTTCATTCTGTGTTGGCCGGAGGGCAGGCGATATTTAAAAACTTTAAGATCTTCTCCTCAATTTTCTTTATTTCCACCCTTGTCACATCCTTGAACATTCATATCTGTATCAGTCACGATCCGATTGCATCAGCAACCTCGCTGAGTACACATGCACACGCGCGTGCGCGTGCACACACACAGAATTCCTGCCTGAAAAGTAACTCTTAACTTTCAGCATCTGAAAATCTGAATGTCGTAACTCTCAAAATTGTTGCGATGATTAATGTGCTGTGTGCCTGGGGTTAACACGGTGCCTAGTGCATGGGAGTCATTTAATAAATAGTAACGATTAATAAGAGGAGAAGGAGAGGGAGGAGGAGAAGGAAGAAAGGGAGGGGAGAGGGAAGGGAAGGGGAGGAGGAAGAAGAGGGAGGGGAAGAGGGGAGGAGGAGGAGGGCGAGGAGGGGGACCTGCTTTGTTCTCAGAGCCCCAGTCCAGGTTGGGGTGTGAGTCAGCCTGCCTGTGTATAAAGTATTCTTTTGACTTAGAGCAATATCCATAAAAGCGAGGCCCCTTGAACTCCTTGGCCTGTAACTACCTCCTCAATAAGGATCAGAGAATTGGGGCAATTATCTGGCTCATTTCAGGTTCAAACTCCCTCTAGCCTGAAGTAGCTGGATCTGGGGGAAAGGTGGGGGAGTGCTGGCCAGCATTCATCTGGCATGGGGTGAGAGCCCTTTCCTTTGGCTGGGGCGATCTTAGAAAATGACTGAAAAAGAAGGGGGGCAGAGGTTAGAATGAAGCACAGCTTCTGAGAGACTCTTGAGACCGCATGCCCCAGAAACTCTCCATGGAAAACACATGGTTTTGCCTGGCGGGGACGTTTATTCCACATTCAACAAGCGTTTACTGCGCACCTACTGTGTGCACCCGGTGGGAGCCACACCCCACTAGCTGGCAGTGCTGACTGACAGCCAGCAAGAGGTCCGGCTCCAGGAACAAGTCCAGGGCCAGGAGAAGGGGGACAGCCCTGCTGGGGGCGACAACTTCTGGCCAATGACAGCGTTTCCTTTTCAGGGCCAAAGTCCTAGTGCAGGGGTGGAGCCAGAGGGTCTGGTGCACCCCTCCCCGCTGTATGTGGGAAGGAGGCCAACTCCACGGTGGGCTGGCCCTGTGGGGAAGGGCGGGCCTAGCGAGGAAGGAGGGGAAGAGTTGACCGGAGGCTGCAGACCCTCGGAGTTCCCGAAAACACTCATTAGCTCCCCTTAATTAGTAAAGCAGGGAGCAAATGGGCATATATTTCTTCTGCTCTGATTAAAAGCATTTAGGTCAGGTTTTCACGGCCCCGATTATTCAGTTTAAAGTGTCCCAAGCAGAAAATTGTTTATTTTTTTTCTTTTTATTTTCAGGCATGGGTCTGAATGCTCTTAGCCCACTGTTGGCTTCCGGTCACAGATCAGAACTGCCAGGCTCGTAGGGGTCACTGAGGCAGCAGACAATGGGCTGGGGTCTCACGTCCCCTTTGCTCCAAGTGTGTAGACAACCGAGGGACAGCCAGGAGGGCTTGGGCTGTATACGTGAGCCGACAAAGAGGCAGATAAACCAGATAACTCCAGTTCCCCTCATCTGTCTGAACACAGCCCCAGAAAAGCAAAATCCATTCACTTCCCAGACTCCAAAGAAGCCTGACTTTCCTTCCAGGAGACCTCGTTTGGTCAGTTCTCCTGGGGAAGTAAGCTAGGCCACTTTTACTGAGCTAGAGAAGCCGGCCCAGGTCGTTCTGGGATCTCTGCATGGAAATAAACCACAACATACAAAGCCAGGTGAACCAGGAGGCTGTGCACCCCAGGGTTGTTGGGGGCCACCTGCCACTTGGCTCCTAGAAACAAGACCATCAAAATATTTCGGAGCAAATCCTTTAATGTAGAGTTTGGCATCCCCCAGCCTGTAAACATGGCTTGGGTCCTCCGTCTCATCAGAATCGGGGTCCCCGAGGAAACCAAATAGATGAATCCACAAGGAACACAGAACATTCCACTGCCCAATCCCCATTTTCCTGACTCGCGTTATTGTCCAGAGGGTTGTTTCTGTATAGCCTTATTTCCGGAGTTCCAGCGGGGTTCTAGCACAGGGGACTCTGCCTGAGCTGAACTCCCCTCCGCAGGTGGTTCCACCGCTGGCCTGTCCCAAGATCAACTCCCCAGGGAGCTGTCCCTCTGACTCTCCGAGGAGGAGCCCAGGCCCTACAGTAAGCGGCAGGGTCAGGAATGTTACTGGCTGCAAGTTCATTTTTAAAAGTGCAGGCTGGGCGGACCAGCACAAAGCTCTCAGGCACAGACAATCGCACCGCATTTGAGCTCCACATTCTCTGCACACAAGGTCCTTAATCCATCCAAGTAGGAATTCTGAGACTGGGCATTCTGGACCCATCTGAATTTATGGGATTTGAGGAGTTTTACATAAGTGCTTTTTTTTTTCTGGGTAGGGGAAATCAGCACTTCTGATCCAAATTTCAAGTATCCATGGGGGACCCCAAAATGTTACAAACTTCTCACCCACCATCTACCTACAACCAACCAAAACCAGGAAGCAGAGGAAATGAAATGGACAAAGGCAACCAACCAGACAAATGGAAGAGGGCTACTGTGTGTACCACAAGGTCAGGTACCCACTGTCACCTGTCCCTCCTTGGCACCTGCTCACCTATCACCTGCTGTTAACCAGGACCCGGACCGAGGCAGGGAGCCCCCCGAGCCCCATCCCCACCTGAGCACACTTGCCAGGTGGACGAGTGTGCTGGGTCTGCGTTTCTAATCGAAGTGACGGGGCCGAGTGCCCTGTGCCATGCCTTGACCTGGACCATGCTGAACGTTGCAGCACCCGTCCCCCCCCCGCAGACCCGCTTTGGTGGGTGGGCATTTCGGGGGTCTCCAGCACCCACAACTCCAGCCTGCTCTAAGGAGCAGCGTCTGGTATCCTTGAGCACCCACAAGGGCTGCTCCCCAGGACCTCTGAGTTCTATCAGCCCTGCCAGGACCCGGAAAAAGTTACAAGGGACAGCTGGGCAAATAGCTAGAAGCAGGCACAAAGAGAAGGGTCCTAGACGACCATCAGAAAAAAAGATGGAGAAGGACAGAGAGGTGACAGAGCTGGAGCGCTAAAGCCGGGCCCACGGAAGGGCCCCCCGGGGCGGCAGAGGCGGCCAGGAGAGACCCGGTTCCGTCTCTGCCGCAGGTTAACGACCTCGTTAGCGCCCCCCCGTCCCACGCCGCCCCATTGCAACTCCTCGGGCTCCTTGGCGCTCTGATTCATCGGCGGCTCGGGAGGGTGCAGGTGCGCTCTGCCGGGGCCTGGCGGGGTTTCGCCGGATCGGATCGTGGGTTAAGGGCGGGGAGACCCAGGCTGGGAAATGGGCCGGCCAGGGCTGGCGCCCGGAGGAGCAGGGAGCTGTTCCGGGGGACAGCCGAGGTGCCGGGAGCGCCGAGACGGAGAGCGGGAGGACGCTTCTCCGCCAGGGCGCGCTCGGGGATCCCGCCCGGGACGAGGCGCTGCGGCCCGGGCCGGGACCGTGGGCCGCGTCGGGGGTCGGGCGCACCTGCGCGCTGCCTGCATCGGGCCTAGATCCCGGGACACCGAGGCGGCCTCGAAAGGCTGTTCCTGTAATCCCTGCAGCGCGCCCCTCCGTCTCCCCGGCCGCCGGCGCTGGGGCAGGAGCCGGCGCCCTTCCGCTGCCCGACGCCGCCCGCCTGCGGTGCCGCCTCCCGGGCCCGGCGCCCGCGCGTCCTCCGCATCCGGCTCTGCGGCGCCGGCTGCGCGGGGAACCAGCCGGGGGCCTCGCAGCGGTCTCCCCTCCCTCGTCACGACTTCCCGGCCACTCGCCTCCCCCGACAGCGACGACGGTGACGCGGTCTCCCCCGGGAGCAGCCGGGCAGGGGCAGGAGCGAGGAAGCGGCCGCGGGGACCCAGGTTCTCTCCGGTTCGCCTCGAGGTCCGGGAGCCGTCCCGGGCCAAGGACGGAAGGGAGAGAAGAGGCAGGAGGCCGGAAGAGCAGAACTTGCACCCTCTTTGTTTTTAAAGCTTGGAGCCTCCGCAGTGACTTCACCCATAAAGAAATTTCTGGCCAGTCCTGGCGGGGGTCGCAGCGCTGGCCTTGGAGGTAACTCAAGGAGTAACTTTTCGGGGTGGTAGAGGCTCGGGAGTTCAGGGGGGGTTTGGTTTGGTTTGGTTTGGTGTTTGTAATGCCGGGTATCCAAGGAGGGCCTCACGCATGCTAGTAGGCAAACGCTCTACCACTGAGCTGCCTTCCCAGGTCGGTGGTTATTTTTTAGTCATTAGTATTGCTTAATATCCAGGTTATTTCTCACTAAGGTGCCTTCCTCTACTCCAGCCCAAATTTAGCCTTGAACAGGACACCAGTCCAGGCCACTTCAAAAGAGAACAGGACCCAGGACGGAAGCGACTCAGACTGGCCCCAAGACAGGGACACAGTGATCAGGCCACTTTGGCCTTAATTATCCCTGCAAGGTAAAGGCTGTTCTACTGACCGCGCCTGGGGAGAGGGCGGGAGGCAGTAAAGAAAGTGTGCTGAGTGTGGCCACTTGGTATCTCTCTGAGAAAAAAGGGCGCTTGTGTTCCAGGCCCAACTTTTAGGCCCTGAATAGTTTTGTGCTTTGATTTATGGACAGCGGTAGGGAGGGCCGTACTGCCACCTGGGTGTGTTTAAAAGGTGAAGGTTGACCTGGTTAGCACAAAGAAAGCCGCAGAAGGGGTAACAATAAAGATCTATGCTCACTAACCCCCATCAGTCTCGCATGTCCCAGACACATACTTCCCTGTTCAAGCCAAGCAAGGAGGGCTTCACCCGAAGTTTGAGGAGTCTGAAGCCCTCTGAAATTGTAGGGTTTCGGGGTTCTACAAGAAAGCCAGAGGCCACTTTCTGAGATGTTGTGGGAGGGGGAGGAAGCAAGAGGAAGCTGGGGAAAGGAGGTGAGAGGCAACTCCGCTCCCCCGCTTCCCGGCCCCCAGCCTCTGAAACCCAGGCTGCCCTGTCCACAGAGCTAAAGCTCGGGACACCCCAAGAGGGCCACCGTTTTCAGGATAAGCCAGCATTAAGCTAATTATACATGTGGGGTTCTTTCAGGGTCCCCCCCACCCCTTTCAAATGTTCTTGACTTTTGGCTCTGGGTGGCTTCGGGGCTCTGGGAGCGTTTGGCGGGGAGGAGGACCTGGGTTTCAGTATCCGATCTCACCTTCGCCCGGGGAAAGCCCAGGTGCCAGCCCACTCCAGCCGGGCTCACTTGGTGGCCCGCCTGCCCCAGCCCCCAACCCCAGCCTCGGGGCTCACATTTCTGCAAGCCCAGATCTCCCAGCCAAAGAGCAGCCTGCTCCCCATCTGACCACCCCAATAATTACAGCAATTCTCTCGTTTTTTGAAAACTGCAGAAGCCCCAAATTCTTAGCTCCTCTTGAGAAAGAGAAAGCTGTTGGATCTTGGGGTGGAGACAGGCACTGTGAGATCGAATAACTCAAAGCTGGGAGGGCAGGCTCCACCAGGGTGACCGGGTGCCCCAGTCAGAGTCCGGGCGCTGCCTGGACAAGCCACACGACTCCTCCGTCTGGGCCCAGAAGGGTCCCGCACTTTCTATGTTTGGGGAGAAATGAAAGACAAAAGTTGGGAGTAGGAGAGAGATGGGGGAGAAGAGAACCGGGAGGAAGATTCCAGTAGACAATCAACTTCTCTTTTGAACTGAAGGACATTTGAGTTTTAATCTAACCAGGGAGAGCAGAAGTTGGAGGCCGGCGGAGGGGGGAGGCTAAGGGGACATGACCTGGGGCCAGTGCCGCGGAGGGCCGCTCCCAAGTAGAAGGGGCAAAGGGAGGGTGTTCCTCTGTAGTGTGGCAGGCAAGGCTCCTCCTAGGAGCGCCCCACATCTCCCTCCCGGGCACTGGGCAGCTTCCCCCCGTAGTTCTGCTGGGGCTGGGTGTACAAGTGGGGTGTACCGGGGATCCTAAAGGATGGCGAGGGGTCGGAGGCCAGGAGGCTTCCTGCCCGCTGGGCCGGGAGAGGGGTGGGGGTGGGCGCTGTCTGGACGTGGAGCCAGAGAGGAGGGCCCCCCAGAGAAGGCCACAGAGAAGGGAAACTCTCCCTCAGGAGGGCCACCGCCTGCACTGGGGTTCTTTGTGCCTCCGTTTACCCCGACGCACAGGCCTGGCACATCGGTCGCTCGGGGACTGCTGCTCTGGGAGAAGAGGCTGCGGACGCGACGCGTAGGTGACGGCAGACACTCCGCCGCTACCTTCGTCAGGGAGGACAATGCAGTCCGAGCCAGCGCCCTACCCCGCCTCTCGTCCGCGAGCCCTGCACCTTCGCACGGTGGCGGCCACTCCGAGCGGGGCGACGGCTGCCACGAGCGTCCTCGCCGCCTCGGTGCCCGCAGCCCGCCCCTCCTTCCGCGCCCTTTGAGGGGTGAATGATTTTTGCACCGAGCCCCACCGCGATCCCTTTCGGTCCCTCCCCGGCCGTCACCCCCCAACCTCAGGCCTCTTTGCAGACCGCCGACGCAGCGTTTCCGCGAGTCTCCCGGAAGATGGCGGCGCCGGGCATCGCGTCCCTCCGGCCCGCCGCGATCCATCGGGAGGGGACGGCAACCGAGGCGCCCTCGCCGCGCCCGGGGAGGCGAGCGACTTGAGGCGTTGCGCCCGAGCCGGCACCCAGCCCGCAGACGGAAATCGCCGACGGCGCAGAGGAGGGAGGGCGGTCTCCCCCCGGCCTCCCCGCCCAGGCCGCTCGGATCGGGGTGCGCGGGGACCCCGCCCGGCTCCGCCTTCGCGGGTGCGCCGGGGCGGGCCGAGGCGTCTCCAGCGCGCCCCGAGGCGTCTCCAGCGGCCCGGGTGGCCGCTCCGCCCTCCGCGCCCGGCCGGGGCGGGTTCCGTCGCGGCCCCCAGCGGCGTCCCCTACCTCGGCCGCGCCGTCCTCGCGCGTCCTGCTGCGCGGCGGGAGCCCGGGGCGTCTGGGGAGCGGCCGGCGGGGGCGAGATGGGGGCGGCCGCCTCGGTCCCCGCGCCGTCCGGGTGGGCTTCCCTCGGGCCGCACCGGGCGCCGTCGGATCCCGCGTGGCGAGGCCGGGACGGGCCCTGCGCTCCCGTGAGGGGCGGCGCGGAGACGGCCGGCCGGGGGGAGGGAGGAGAGAGGGAGGGTGTGAGTGTGCGCGCGTGCGTGTGCGTACGTGCGTGCGTGCGTGTGTGTGTGTGTGTGTGTGTGTGTGTGTGGAGAGAGAGAGAGAAGAGATGGGAATCACAGATAAGAGAGAAGGGGACCCAAGGAGCGCGCCCAGAGGAACCACCATCCGCAGACATAGACAAAAGAAGCAGAGGAGAAGCCCAGCCGGGGACAGAGAGCGGCCTGCGTCTGAAGCGCGACAAGTGGCCTTGGGAGTTGGGAATGTGCGGGGGAGGGGCGAGGCCGGAGGCGGCGATCCGGGCTCCGGAGGCGGACGCGGGCGCCGGGCCCTCCTCCTCCTGCGCACCCCGCGCCGCTGCAGCCGGGCCCAGCTAAGCCCGCCACTCGACTCGCCATCCCGCCGAGTTCCCGGGACCGAGGGAGCCGCAGGCGCCCCTTTCTTCTGTTCCCAGGACCTCCAGCTGGACAACAGGACAAGCGAAGCCGCAGGCAGCGACCTTGGCCAAGGTCAAAGGAAGAACGTGGAAGTTTCGCTTTCCACACCAGGCCCCGGACTCCTTTGCGTTTTGGCGCTGCCGGTCACTAGAGCATCACCCAGAAGCTTCAAGCTCTTCCTTTATCTCTCTCTCTGACCCAAAGAGAAGTTCCAATTCACCTACAAGCCGTGAAACTATGCAGGGTGTGGTGGCGCAGGCCTGTAATCCCAGCACTCAGGAGGCTGAGGCAGGAGGATCTCCAGGCCAGTCTAGGCTACATAGTGAGTTCAAGTGCATCCTGAACTACATAGTGAGACCCTGTGACAAAAAAAACAAAACAAGCAAGCAGAATCCCAGCCTTCCCGGCTCCCAGCTGGCCTCGGACCCCAGGCCTCCTCAGCAAGCCGGGACTGAGAACCCACGTCCCTGCTCCCTACACGCTGCAGACCAGCTGGCCTGCAGGGTGCACGTGCTTCTGCCGCTGACTTGTGGGACTTCAGCCTCCACCATCTCCCCTCTATGGGCCTCTAGTTTTGCCTCTAAAATGGCACCGAGCAAGCTGAGTGATATGTGTCTTGCCTTTGTAGCCTGCTCCCATTGGCAGGTGTCAGTGAGCCTCAACTGTTGGGAAAAACCCTCCAATTGCCGAGCACAGTGATGCGCACCTGTGAGGCCAACACTCGGGAGGCTGAGGCAGGAAGATCGCCATGAATTGGAGGCCAGGCTGAACTACACAGTGAGTTCAAGGTCAGCCTGGACTACATAAGTAAACCCTGTCTCAAAAGACAAATGGCAAAAACACATCCAAATAGCAACTTTATTCTCTACCCGCATAAACATGAGCAGAAATGTGGCGAATTAAATTTTGCCCCCTTGAATAGGTCTGTTTTCTATTGTTTTTTTCCTACCCTTGTTATTAATGTGTAGTACACGTAGTAAAAAGCATTAAAATTAAATGTGTAGCTCAATGTATTTTTGCAGATGTGCACATCTGTGTAACCACCTAGAGCGAGAGATCTTCGTCCCACCCGAAGGCTCCCCTGCTCCCCCTTCCAGCCAGCGCCCCTCTAGTTAATACCTACCTACCCCAGAAGTACCAGCATTCTGCCTTCTTGTCCTAGATTCATTGTTTGTTTTTGTTTTGTTTGGGGTTTTGTTTTTAGAGGCAGGGTCTTGCTATGTAGTTCAGGCTGGCCTTGAACTCACTATGTAGCCCAGGCTGGCCTCAAACTCATAGCAACCCTCCTGCCTCAGCCTTCCAAGTGCCACCATGCCTAGCTTCACCCCAGATGCATTTTGTCTATACTGGAATCTCATATAAATGAGGTCATGCATTTGGATTCTTTCGCACTTCTCTCCATGTGCTAGGTATTGTGGGAGGGGGCTCATCCCTGTAGCTGTACACGGCAGCTCTTTGTTCTCTTTTGTCACCACATCCTACTCCATTGTGTGACTATCGCCATGTGTCCTCCCTTCCCGCTCCTGGTGGACTTTGGGTTATTTTCGGTCTGGAGCTATTCTGAAGAATGTGCTATGTGAGCGCCTCTGTGTCTCTTCGGGGCACCCGGACCTGGGGACCCAGGAGTTTGGGGACCTAGCTGCCCACCAGTGATGCACGTGAGATCTGGTTGTCCTGTGACCCTTCCAACACCTGGAATTGTCTACTTCAGTCACGCTGGCGGGTTTCTAGTGAGCTTGCACTGAGGCTTGTGTTTGTTTTGTGCATTTAAAAATTGTGATAAGAACATACGATAAATTCACCATCTTTACGGTTTTTGTGTTGTTCAACAGGGTTAAGTGACTCCACAGGGCTGTGCATCAGAGTTCCTGAGATTTTTCAATTTGCAAAACGGAAGTTTTGTATCCATTGAGCTCTATTTTCTGTTCCCCTTCTTCTAGTACCCAGTAAACCCCAACCTACTTCCTTTCTCCCTTCCTTCTTTCTTTTTTTGACAAGATCTTGCTATGTAGTTCAGACTGGCCTTGAAGTCACCAAGATCCTCCTGCCTCAGCCTCCCCAGTGCTGGGATTACAGGCATGCGCCACCACCCCTGGCCCTGGCCTACTTTCCGTCTCTCTAGGTTTGGACACTGTAGGTGCAGTGTGTTAGTGTGGGCCACCTTTGTCTCTCTGTGACTGGTTTGCTTCACTTCGCGTAATGCCTTGAAGGTCCATCTGTGTGTCACCTACATTTCCTTCTTTTTAACAGCTGAGTAGTATTTCATTGTGTTCGGTGAACATGTTACAGACATGTTTGCTACCGACGGTTCTGTGGGCGGGGCGGGCGCGGCTCAGCGGGTGAGCACTTGCTGGCCTTCCCCAGGGGCTGTCTCGGTTTCTTTCCCTCTTCGCCAGCTCGTGCTATTTTCTGGGTTTCTGTTCCTAGTTTGCTTTGTTTTGACAGTGCCGGTCTGATGAGGTGCGGTATCACTGTGGATTTAATTTGCATTTCTTTATTGAGTAATTAAGTTGAGTACCTGTTACGGTTTGTGCCTAGATGTCCCCCCAAAGCCTCATGTGGTCATAGATGGGACTCTCCAGAGGTGGCTGGATCTAGAGTGTGTGATGCGGGTTAATTAAGGGCGTGTGATCACTGACCAGTCCACCGACTGGCTTGGTGCCACCCTAATCCCGGCAGCCTGGATAAGACAGAAGGAGCAGAAAGAAGCTGCTTAGTCTCTCTCTGCCTGCCTCGCTGCCTTCTGCCTGTCTGCCTGCCACCCTGCCTGGACCCAGCCGACTGTGGACTGAAACCTCTACGAACTGTGAGCTAAACAAACCTTCTGCCCTTAACTTTGGGTGTCAGGTGTTTTGTCTCAGCAATAAGAAATAACTAAGACAACACCTTTTCCTATTTATTGGTCACTCGGATTTCCTCTTAGGTGAAGGTCTTTTTCCATTGAGGAATTTGTTTGTGGGTCTGGATGTGGTGTAATCCTGTAATCCTGTACAAGCGCACGCCTGTGATCCCAGCACTCAGGAGGCTGAGGCAGGAGGATTACTGTGAGTTCAAGGCCAGCCTGGATACACAGTGTGACCCTGTCTCAAAAAAATAAAGAAAGAAAAATAAAGAAATAAATAAAGTAGAAGGAAAGATGCTTATCGTCTACATTTTTAAATGTATTTTATTTTGTGGTATTGGGGGATCAAAACCAGGGCCTTTAAGCTATACCTCCAGCCCTCCCCCCCTTTTTGTTCTTTTTGGTGCTGGGGATCGAACTCAGGGCTTTGTACTTGTGAGGCAAGCACTCTAACCACTGAGCTAAATCCCCAGCCTTCTTCTTCTTCTTCTTTTTTCCTTGAGATAGAGTCTCTCTTTGTAGTCCAGGCTGGCCTTGAACTCACTATGTAGTCCAGGCTGGCCTCGAACTCAGAGCAATCCTCCTGCCTCAGCCTCCTGAGTGCTGGGATGACAGGTATGTGCCACCATACCCATCTCAGCCATTTTTATTTTTTATTTTCAGACAGAGTTTCCCTGCATTGCCCAGGCTGGGCTCAAACTTGGGGACTTGCCTCGGCCTCCTAGGGTGCTGGGGTCACAGGGATGCACCTCCACTTCTGGCTTTTCTTGGCCCTTCCAGACATTCTGGCTATCTGGTTTTATTTAGAAATTCAGAAGTTGTTCATAAAGAACCTGTATCCATTTTCTATTGCCACCATAAGAAAGGCAGCAAATTTGTCCCTGTAATTCTGTAGCCTCCAGTCCCAGCCCGGATCTTGCTGAGCCGCAGCCAAAACATCGGAAGGGCCACTTTCCCATCCAGCAGCTCTTAGGGATGGTCTGTTTCTCACTCGTTCTGATTCTTGGGAGAATTTGGCTTCTGTGCGGCAGCGCCCTTCCTTACTGCCTGTCAATAGAAAGCTGCTATGGGCCAGGCGAGGTGGCACATGCCTATCATCCCAGCACTCAGGAGGCTGAGGCAGGAGGATCCCCACCATTTCCAGCCCAGCCTGGGCTACTTAGTGAGACTCTCACTAAGCAAAAATAAATAAATCAGTGAACAAACAAATAAAATGAGCTAATGTTTTGGATAGACAATTTATTATTTTATTTATTTGGTTTTTTGAGACACAGTCTCACTATGTAGTCCAGGTTGGCCTCAGACTTGTGGCAATCCTCCTGCCTCAGCCTCCTGAGTGTTGGGATTATAGGCATGTGCCATCTCGCCTGGCTAGCTTGTTTTAATCATTGATCTTTTTGCTGTCACCTCTGAGAGCTCTTAATTCCTTTTTTTCCAATATTAATCTTTAACTTTGTCAATCATAATGCAAGTGGCTTTTAGGGTTTTTTAGTTTTTGTAATTTGAGAGCTTTGATCCAGCGCCTCTCACCTGCCAGGCAAGAGCTCTACGCTGTGCTACAGCGATATGGCCTCAGTCTGCTTTTAGTTTTATTGAGCAAAAAGAGAGCCGGTTCCCAGCTTCAGGAAGTGTGCATGCTAACGAGGAGCATAGATGTTAGATAAATGCATTAGACCAGGAACCAGCATTTAATTACAAAGTCATAGAAGGCACTCAGAAAAGAAGGTGCTGGATGCTGGCGTGCACAGTAACGGAAGTAAGTACTCGGAGAGGTTTGCTCTTGCTCGGGACACGATCTGGGAAGGCTGGTGCAAGGGAGTCGTCAGAATGAAGTGAAACTGAAGTGAAGACCCGGGACAGGACAGGACGGAGGGCCAGCCGAGCTCTCTCACGGTGCTGGACTTGACCCCTGCAGCACCAAAGAGAGAAAGAAAGAAAGAAGAATGAAGCGGGGGGAGGGAGAGAGAAAGAAAGGGAGAAAGAAGGAAGGAAGAGAGGGAGGGAGGGAGAAAGGAAGAAAGGAAGGAAGGAAGGGAAGGAGGAAGAGAGGGGGGAGGGAGGGAGGGAGGAAGACCCGATTCAGGCAGTGGACAGCTAGTTCAAAGGTCCTGGGGCAGCATGGGGCTCAGTACAGACTGATTTTCTCAGAAAGTCTACTCTGTGTCTGATTGAAGAAGCAGATTCGTGAAGCATATTTTGATCTCTCTCCATCCAAAGTATTGAGGGGCCGGGGCTTTAGCTCAGTGGGTAGGGTGCTTGCTTAGCAAGCACAAGGCCCTGAGTTTGATCCCCAATACAAAAAAAAAAAGAAAAAACCCATAAAGTATTGGCTTTTTGGTCAATTTTATGGATTTATTATTTATTAACAAATTTATTAACAAATGTACACAGCCCTGTAACCTCATACCATCACCATGCAGATCCTCCCTCCCTTCCTTCTTTCCCTTTATTTTTTCTACTTAGCATGGATTGAACCCAGGACACTGCACTGAGCTCCATCCTCCACCCTTTTAATTATCTATTTTGAGACAAGGTCTCACTAAGTTAGCCAGGTTGAGCTTTAACTTGCGACCCCCCCCCTCAGCCTCCCAAGTAGCTGGGCTTCCAGGCGTGCACCACCTAAGCCAGCTTTAATTTTTTTTATGAAGTGAATTACACGGATTGACTTTTCAAGCATTACATCAACCTTGAATTCCCAAGACGAACCCCTTTAATGTGAACATATCGGCTCATTCAGCTTGTTGCCGTGTCTCATTCACTAAAATGCTGTGAAGGGCGTTTGTGTCTGTGCTTATATGGGTCAAATTGTGTGTAGCTGGTTTTGTTTGTCTCCTCTTAATATCTGGGTAATGTGGTCCTGAAAAAATAGGTCGTGAGTGTTGCCTTCTTCGGTATTTTCTAGAGAAGTTTGGGCGAATTGATACTCCTTTCAAAATGTTAGCACTTGCTCGGGAGGCTGAGGCAGGAGGATCACCATGCCTAAGGCCAGATTGGGCCACGTGGTGAGTTCAGAGACCAGCCTGAACTACATAGCAAGATCCTGTCTCAAAAAACAAAGAAACAAAAATTGTGCAGTAGAATCCACCAGTGAGGACATCTAGGCCTGCAGCATTCTTTGTGAGAGACTCTTTTTGGGTGTACGTGTTTGTTTTTGTTATTAGGGACAGAACTCACACTCTACCACTGAACCGTACGCCTAGCTCCTTTTTTTTTTTATTTTTTATTTTGACACGGGGTCTCACTACGTTGCTCAGGTTAGCCTTGAGCTTTCCATCGTCCTGCCTCAGCCCGCTTCCCAGAACTTGGTTGGGCCGTGGAGCCTGGTGGCACCGCGCACCCACCAGAAGGACACGGAGGGTCAACCACTCACCGGCTGACACTTTCTGGGCAGAGTGGAGCAAGCCGTCAGCCGCCCCAAGCGGCTCGGGCGTGAGGACCCCACGCCCAGGCCAGTGATTTTAGGGTCCAGACGTCCCCCGGAGATGCCCAGGGAGGAAGCGCCCACTTTTTAGCCACCAAGTGCAGGGCGAAAGGGAAACGGGGAGTAGTGGGCGTCAAAGCCATCAGAGCCGGACCCAGACTCTTGCATGAGGCTGCGACATGCGGTGAGTGTCTTGCCTCGTTTCTTTACATCCCAACTTGTTTCGGGGAGCTGGGGCCTCCGCGAGGCCGCGGCCCGGGCCCAGTGAGGTGGCGAATGTTCCGCCTCGGTCGGGAGCAAGCGTCCGCACTTCGGGAAGGAGCCGAAGGCCTCGGTCACGCCTGGCGATGTCTGGGCCCCGGAGAGGGCGAGGGGCGTCCTGCGAGGCCCTGTACGGCCGCGTCCGGCTTCTCACAGCCAGGCGAGCCAGAGTTCTCCCTTCCAAAGAGGCTGACCTGGAGGAGGCCTTGGTGCCAACAGTCTGCCGCGCGGACGGGGCCAGCTGCTGGCTGGGCGTCCTTTGTCACCAAGATGACCAATTTGAATGTGGAAATGTGGATGGCCTCTTGGGTCTTGTAGACTGTGCTGCGTGCTAAGAGGGTTGCTAGCCGTTTCTGGAAAGTTTCAGGGCTGCAAAATCATCAAATTGTCAAGTAATGCCCAGAAGTTTTACTGAGGAGTACTTGCACTTTTACCTGTTATTTTGTGTAGAGCAACAACTTGTCCTTTTTATAAATTTATTTTTAAATGTTTCTATGTCTTTGTTGTTTTTTGTTTGTTTGTTTTCAAGACGGGGTCTTGCCGTGTAGTTCAGGTTGAATTTGAGCTCACTATGTAGCCCAGACTGGCTTTGAATTTGAGGCAATCTTCCTGCCTCAGCCTCCCGGTGCTGGGATTGCAGTATGCAGCACCACGCCCAGCTACCAGTTTAACACAAAGGATACAGCCAGATGTGGTGGTGCACCCAGGAGGCTGAGGCAGGAGGATCACTGGGAGTTCGAGGCCAGCCTGGACTACTGTTTTAGTTACTTTTCTCTCGTTGTTGGGACAGAATACTCGACACCCAAAGTTAGGGGAAGAAAATTAAAAAGAAAAAAAAAAAAAAAAAACAAAGTTAGGGGAAGAAAGGTTTATTAGCTCACAGTCTGCAGAGGTTTCAGTCTATAGTCCGCTGGATCCGAAGCGGCAGGGGCGTGCAGACCGGCAGCCGGCCTGCCGCAAAGTAAAGTGAGGAAAATACAAGGAATGTATGCAAATAAGCAATGCAGACAAGCAGCTAGTTAAGCTCCTTCCTGTATCTTTATCTAGGCTACCTGCCCCCAGGGCAGCCCGCACTCCCACCCCCCAATCTCAGGCTCACATCCTTGATCCCAGCAGAACAATGCCAAACCAATCAGTGGATCAATTTAGTAATCACACACTCTAGATCCAGCTATCTCTTATCACATGAGGCTTTGGGGGGACATCTAGACACAAACCATAACAACTACATTGCGAGACCCTGTCTCAAAAGCAAAAATATAGGCTATAACTCAGGAATAGCCAAATGGAAAAGGGGGTGAAGAAAAGGTGTCAGGCCTGGATACGACACTAGTAGTACTCTGAGTCCTGCAGCTCAGGGGCTGTAGAGGGTCCGCGCTGTGCATGTGATCGGTAAACCCCTCAGCCTTGCTGGCCACTTGTAATTACAAGTCACCGTCTCAGCCTTCTCCTTGCCCCGGTCTTCTGCGCTGAGCTGAAAGTCTCGGCCCTCTGCCACCTCGGTCTTTCTGGTGGCCACGTCACCTTATGAGCAAGAAGAGGACACAGTGAAAACTCTGGAAACGCTCAGGGTCTAAGGCTGCCAGGAACTGGGGACAAAAACCAAACATGGCGTTTATACTGAAATGGGCCTCGGTGTGTGCAACTGTAGCCTCATGACCATGGTACCCACCATCAGGCATCATTCAGCGATTCTGGGGTTGTTTTGTTTTGTTTGCTTTTTGAGACAGGGTCTTGCTATGTACCCCAGGCCAGCCTTGAATTCTCAGTGATCCTCCTGCCTCAGCCTCCCAAACCCTGAGATTACAGCAATATGCCACCACGCCTGGCTAAACTACAGTATTTAACCAAATGCACATTCTTTCTGAGTCTATTTTCTAGTTGTCTGTGTGGCGATGGTGCCTTCTGGCCTTTTGGGGGAATGAGGTAAGCATTCTGGGCTACTTTTCACAAACAAGCGTCCATGCTGTAGAGTCTGTGGGCGTTCTCCTGTTTAGCCGGGTTAACAGGCTGGGCCTGTGCAGCGTGCGGGGCATCGGTCTCCCTGCAGCACTCTGCAGAACGCAGGCCTTGGCTGTGCCCGGCTGAGACGCACAACCTCCCGTCGCAAGGCAGCAAGGGTCATTCGCTTGCGGCTGGCGGCGGCCACGGCTCGTGCGTGGTTTCATCCGAGCGGCACAAATTGGTTCGGGGGGCACACGGTTCAGGGTGACTTTCAGCCCCGGTCCTACACTCCTGCCTCCAAATACCGATTACAGGAGCTTCTAGTGCAGGCCGGCTACATCTCCCGTAGAGGTTAATAGGATTCGGCCAACGCACAGCCGAGCAGCTCGGAGGGTAGGTGCAGGCTGCAGGTGCAGCACCGAGGCACTCGGGGTAGCTCACAGTTCGTAGGGGTTTCAGTCCACAGTCGGCTGGGTCCAGGCAGGGTGGCAGGCAGACAGGCAGAAGGCAGCGAGGCAGGCAGAGAGAGACTAAGCAGCTTCTTTCTGCTCCTTCCGTCTTATCCAGGCTGCCGGGATTAGGGCAGCACCAAGCCAGTCGGTGGACTGGTCAGTGATCACACGCCCTTAATTAACCCGCATCACACACTCTAGATCCAGCCACCTCTGAAGAGTCCCATCTATGACCACATGAGGCTTTGGGGGGACATCTAGGCACAAACTGTAACACTCGGTTCTCCACGCCAGGTGTCTTGCTGTACAGGGAATGAGAGCAAACACTGATCAAAAAAGTGGTGTCGAGGTCAGGACTGATGCTGACACACACACTCACGTGCACAGACACACACACACACACAGAATTTAGAAAGCTTTGCTAATCACATCATGAGGCTTTCTGAGCAGAGTGGGGCAAGCTATCAAGCAGGCCCCAAATGGCTTGAGATAGCCAGGCACGGTGGCTCACACCTGTAGTCCCAACACTCGGGAGGCTGAGGCAAGAGGATCGCCATGAGTACAAGGCCAGCCTGGGCTACACAGTGAGAACTTGCCTCAAAAACAAAACAAAACAGCTCAAGAGCAAGGGAGGGGGTGTGGCCCTGGGTGTTGTTGTTAGAGAAGGCGACTAGAATGAGTGTCCTGAAGCACAGTCCAGGGTTTGCATGATTTGAATTTCCCTGCAAGAGCCAAGGTGGGGCACATCCTGCCTTTCTTACTGAGCAAATGAGAAAGGAGTCAGAAGGCTTAAAAACTCAGCTGGGCAGGATGGTGCACACCGCTAATCCCAGCACTCTGAGAGGCCGAGGCAGGAAGATCGCAAGTTCAAGCCCAACCTGGGCAATGTAGTGACTTAGTGAGACTCTGTCTCATAATAAAGAAGTTTAAAAAGGATTGGAGGTGTAGCTCAGTGCAAAGACCCTGAGTACAAACCCCAGTAACACACACACACACACGTGTGTGTGTGAACAAACTGTTAGCAGTGAAATATCAAAAACGGAATCAAATATTTTATTCTACTGGTCAATAAAATTGAAATAATTGGTTATCTTGTGAATTTTTTCCCAGTTTTAGTTGGATGTTTCTCATGACTAGCTGTAAGCTATAAATGTTGGCATGACTACTTCAGAAAGGATATTGTGCCCTTCCTGGCTCATGATATCATGAAATGTGGCTGCTAATATGTTCCTCACTTCCACGGTTTCAAAATATTGTCACTGGGGAGCGAATTTTAACAGTTTTGTCTTCAGTGCTTGCGTAGTTTACAACAAGAGGTCTGCAGTCATCTTTGTTTGTCTAGGTCGTGTGTCCGTTTTTCTCGAGGTCTGCTAAGATTTTTGACAATTTGATCATGATGTGTCTTGGTTTGGTCATTGTCTCACGAGGCATTGGTGTGTTTTATTTTTTGTGCATGTGTGTTTCTTAGCTTTTCTGTCCCCGAGACACAATACCCAACACCCACAATTTAAAGAGGCAACGTTTAACTTGGCTCACAGAGCCGAGAGGCTCAGTCCATGGTCGGCTGCTCCAAGATAAAAACAACATGGTGGGAGGGTGCGGGAGGCAAAGCTGCTCCCATCATGGTGGCCAGGAAGACAGCAGTAACGGTATCAGAGCAGCGAGGGCCGGGACCACAAGGTCGCACCTCCATGACCACCCAGACACAACCCAGAAATGTGCTTCACTAAGCCCCCGGATGCCTCCCAAGCCAATCAAGTTGACACAATCAACCTTAACCATTAAGTGCTTTATTTTGTATGTTTGTTTTTTGTTTTTCATTTTTTGTTGTTCTTGTTTTTTGTTTTGTTTTGTCGAGACAGAGTCTCGCTATGTAGTTCAGACTGGCCTTGAACTCACTATGTAGTCTAGGCCAGCCCTGAACTTGTGGGGATCCTCCTGCCTCAGCCTCCCAAGTGCTGAGATTACAGGCGTGCACCACTATGCCCAGCTCCTGGTGCTTCTTAAATTCTATTTTGAGACAGGGTTTTTCTAAATTGCCCAGGGTGGCATCAAACTCACGGGATCCTCCTGCCTCAGCCTCCTAAAGGCTAGGATTACAGGTGTATGCCATCATGCCCGGCTTTCCCAAGGCACCCTTTGCCAAGCCAGGGAGGAAAGAGGTTGGAGTGCTGGAGGAATCGGATGCAGCAGGAGTAGGGGAGGAGGACGGGGGTGTGGGGTGAGGTTGGAAAGCCAGGCAGAGGGCTGGTCATGCAGGGCCTTGGAGACCAGAGTGAGGTGTTCAGTTTATTTGTTCATTTTGTGCTGAGAGACAAATCCAGAGCCTCATGCACATTAGGCAAGCGCTCCACACTGAGCTACATCCTTCCTTTCCCCATCCTTCCTTTCTGTTTGTTTTTGGTCTCGCACTTTTTTTCCCTCACTATATAATTCAGGCTGACCTTGAGTTATTATGCAGCCTGGGCTGCCCTGGAATTCTCGGCAATCTTCCTGCCTCAGCCACCCGAGTGCTGGGATTACAGATGTGAGCCGCTACACCCGGCTGCCAGTTCTTAGGGTTACAGACTCAAATTGTTTCAAAACAGGGTTTTTCTAAATTTCCCAGGATGGCCTCGAACTTGCAACCATCATGCCGCAGGCTCCCAGGTAACAGGGATCACAGGCATGCGACGCCACAGCTGGCTTGGAGTCGGGCTGCTACTCTGGGCGTCACGGGGAGTCACTGAGGGTCCAAGTAAAGAGCAGCGTGATCTGATGTGGAAGGTCACTCCGCTCTGTGAATAATGGATTCTAGTGGATGAAAACAGAAATAGAAAGACCACTTAGCAAGGTGCTGTGGTGGATGCTGGAACAAAAGTGGCAAAATAGAAGACAGAAGTGCCAGGTGTGGTGGTTCACACCCTTAATCCCAGCACTCAGGAGGCCAAGGTAGGAGGATCACTGTGACTTCAAGGCCAGCCCGGGCTTCATAGCGAGATCCTGTCTCAAAAGAAGAAAAAAAAAATAGTGCTGAATGTTTGTACCCTTCAAATGTGTCTCTGTTAAAACCTAATTCTCCACAGGCTGTATTTGGAGGTGGAGCCAGAGAGGTGGAGATGTATCCTGGGTTATTAGGGTTATTAGTGTCCTGATCATCTTTATTTCAATTCCTAAAGTGCCAAACACGACCCACTAAATCGTTTTTATTGTGCTTATTTTTCTTACTTTTTATTACATCACTATTGTTGTTTTTTCTTTAAACTGTCCACACAGCCTCCTCTGAGTCACAAGCCGGATGTGACTAAGCTGGACGATTCCTTTCTATCCTTTTCTTCGCAAACTTGAGAAAGGCTCATTATCGTTCCATACCCGAGGGCCTGGCACAAATCGGCCGGGTTTCCTGAAATTGCGATTTTCCGGGGCGGGCAGGAGACACTCGCCCGGAGCTGCCTCGGTGCGGTTCGGCCGGAGCGCTTGCAAGGTCCCGGGTTCGAATCCCAGCGCCGCAGTGAAAACCAAACACACGAAACCCCCAAGACAGTGCTGACGGGCGTGCCCGCTCGGCTTCCTCACCTGCGCGCAGACGTCGTCCTGCCTCTCTCACGGGCCCGCCAGGCCAGGCGGTCAGCGCGGGGCTCGCCACCGGGTCCCTGCTGCTTTCCAGACGGTCGGGGCCGGCTCGCGGCGGAGACCGGGAAGCAGCTTAGCCGCACGGGGCGCCCGCCCGCCCTTCCGCGGGCCGACAGCAGAGGGCGCCCGGGAGCCGCGCGTGTCCAGGCGGCCGGGGAGGGCCGGCGGCCGGGCTGGGGCCGCCTCGTCCTGGGACCGGGGACCTGGGGAGACGCGAGGGGACCGCAGGCCGCTCCCTGGAGCCCTCGCCCACTGCCCTGCTGCGCTGCGGAGCCTGAGGCCGGGAGGGGCCCCGATGGAGCCGTCTGCCACCCGAGGACTCAGGGCTGCGGGGGGGCGGGCTGCCGGCAGGGACAGGGAACGGCCTCCCTCAGTTCAGGGTGGCACACGCCTGCGAGCCCAGCGCTCGGGAGGCTGAGGCAGGAGGCTCTCCAGAAATTCGAGGTCAGCCTTGGCTAGTGAGTTCAAGGCCAGCCTGAACTACAAAACAGACCCCATCTCAGAAAAACAAAATTGAGCCGGGTGTGGTGGCGCACGCCTGTGATCCCAGCTGCTCTGGAGAGTGAGGCAGGAGGATCACAAGTCTGAGTCCAGACTTGAAATAACAAAAGGGCTGGGGATGCAGCTTAATGTAGGGTCATAAATTCAATCCTCAGTACAGAAAAAAAAAAGTTAAAAGATAAGCCACAGAATGGGAGAACATATTAGTAAGTAAGAGATTTGATAACGGTCTTGTATTGAGAATATGTAAGAATTGTTACAATAGTAAAAAAACAAATGACTCAATTTAATCTCAGGCAAATGCTTGGAACAAGCATCTCTCCAAGGAAGATATACACGTGGTTAGAAAGCACATGAAAAAGAGAGCGAGAGAGAGAAAGAACAAAAAATAAAATAAAATAAGGGGGAAAAAAAGAGAAAGCACACGAAAAGATGTCAACGTTTTGAGTCAGCAGAGAGCCCCGAGTCGGAACCCAGGAGCTAGCACTTCACTCCCACCTGCGGGGCTGCAAGGAGCACAGCAGCAAAAACCGCGACAGAACCCTTATCTGTTGCTACTGGGAACATAAAAAGGTGACGTGACCATGGAAAACAGTTCAAAAATTTAATGGCTAACATAAACCCAAAATTGTACTCTTAGGCATATACCCCACTTGTCTGTGAATGCTCATAGTAGCACTGTGTGTAACAGTCAAAAAGGGGGAATATTCCAGGTGTCTGCTAATCGATGAATGAATGAACAAAATGTGAATTGTCTGTGGGAATGGAATATTATTCTACAACGAAAAAGGCAGAAGTACTGATACATGCTACAGTGTGGGTAAACCTTGTGAAAGAAGCGAGTTACAAATGGGTGTGTAGTGCATGATTGCATTTATATCACACATCCAGAAAGGGCAAATTCATTGAGATCTGTGGCTGACCAGCTGGGCTGGATACAGAATTTCTTTCTGGATGGTGCAAACATTCTAGAGTACATGCATATCCATGTTTCTAGCAGCACAGTTCATAACAGCTAAATCTTGGAATGGCCTATATGTCCATCAACAGATGAATGGATAAAGAAAATGTATTTACACACAATGGAGTACTACTGTGTCATAAAGAATAAACTTGAGTCATTTGTAGGAAAATGGATGCTCCTTGAGACCATAATGTTAAATGAAATAAATCAGACACACAGTTTAAATATCGCATGGTTTCTCTTATATGAGAAACCCTAAGTATAAATAAAGAGCAAAATAAAAGGTAGATAATAGGAAGTATGGAGATCAGGGAAGAGAGAGGAGGGAAAGGGGATGAAAAAAGAATTAAAATGTGTTATATGGGCTGGGTGTAGTGGTACATGCCTGTAATCTCAGCACTCGGGAGGCTGAGGCAGTAGGATCACCAAGAGTTCAAGGCCAGCCTGGGCTACGTAGCAAGATCCTGTCTCAAAACAAGGAAGGAGGGAAGGAAGGAAGAAAGGAAGAAAGAAAGGAAGAAAGAAAGAAAGGAAAAGAAAGAAAGAAAAAAAGAAAGAAAGAAAGAAAGAAAGAAAGGAAGGAAGAAAGAAAGAAAGGAAAGAAAGAGACTTGCCAAATATCCAAGTCTGAATTACCAGGAATTTCTATCAGTCATTTGTTTTTGTTTTTGTTTTGTTTTGTTTTGTTTTTTGAGGGTGCTGGGGATCGAACTCAGGGCTTTGTGATTGTTAGGAAAGCACTCTAACCACTGAGCTAAATCCCCAACCCCCAGTCATTTGTTTTTTCTTATTCTTTTCTTTTTTGGGTGCTGGGGCTCGAACTCAGGGCCTTGCGCTTGTTAAGCAAGCACTCTATTACTCAGCTAAATCCCCAACCCTTCTATCAGTCATTCTTGCAAATAAAAATGACGTTCCCCGAAACAAGCAGCCAGTCTGGTTCGCAATAACCACTGCGGTTCGGAAGGCGCCGGAAGCGGAAGCGGGAGCGCGAGCTCCTGACTTCCGCTTCCGGCGGAGGCTCGCGGCCGGGGCCGCGCTTCCAGGCCGCGGGCATGTGCGCTGCCTGCGTTCGCTGTCGGTCGGGGTGTCCAGAGACGCGCTGGCGAGGAGGGCGGTTCGGTGCGACAGCAGCTCTGGAAGGTCATCGCCAGGGATGTCAAAGACGGCCGGGGACAAGGACAGATCAGGTCTTAGTGTTTGACTCTGCAGACACCCAGGAGAGGCCGGGACGCAGAAGGAAACAAGCAAAGCCGCTGTTCTCTCTCTCTGTCTCTGTCTCTGTCTGTCTGTCTGTCTCTCTCTCTCTCTCCAAGGTCTCACCATGCAGTCCAGGCTGGCCTGGAACTCACTGCGATCATCCTGCCTCAGCCTCCCGACTGCTGGGATTACAGGCGTGCGCCACAATGTCTGGAATTAAGATTTCCACACAGGTTTCAGAGCTGCTGCTTCTCGGAAGACAGAGGATCCGACATCAGTCCTGAAGATCGTTGATATCTTTGAAACTCCTAGAGACCCCTATCTTCCCCACGCACCCCTCTCTAGGTTGCTCCTGGGCTAGTGCCTGTTGTTTACCAACTTCTGGGTATTCTGCAGGCCCAGTGCCGCAGTGTGACCTTCCCCAGTGTCCAGGGAGATCGCGCCCCACATTTCGACGGAATTGCAAACAGAGTTTCTTACAGGTTGCGCCTCCAAAATTTATTTTATATGAAGAAACGCAGCCGGGTCTAGTAGCTCACATCTGTAATCCCAGCACTCAGGGAGGCTGAGGCGGGAGGATCGCACGTTTGAGCCCAGCCTGGACAATTTAGCAACTTAAAGAGACCCTGTCTCAAAAAATAAAAAATGCTGGGGATGTAGCTCAGTGTGAAGTCCTGGGTTCGATCCCCAGTACAGCTAAGGGGGCAGCAAGGGCTGCCCGGGAGAGCGGGGGCGGGACCCTCCTTCCCCGCCCAGTCTGAGCGAGGTCGCTCTCTCCGGAGCTGGGCGGTGGTGCCCGCGGCGGCCGGCAGGGGGCGGTGTTGGCCGCGGTGAGCGGGCGGCGGCCTGCTGGGGCCTGGTTCTCCTGCAGGGTGTGGATCTGGGTCTAGGCTGTGACCTGGGTCCTCGCCCAGCCGGCGCCGCAGGGGTCCTGGTGCCTGCAGGCTGCCCTCCAGTCACCCCCCAGAAGCAAACACTCTTGGCCTCGGGCCAGACACTGGTTCCGAACTGGAAAAAGTACTCGAGAGAGTCACATATCTGGGTTCTTGCCTTGCGTGGCTGTGCGCTTCTGTAATCCCAGCTACTCAGGAGGCTGAGGCAGGAGGATCACAAGTTCAAGGGCAACCTGGGCAACTTAGTGAGACTCTGTTTCAAAATAAAATTTAAAAATACGCAGAGCTGGAGATACGGCTCAGTGGTAGGACACTTGCCTAGTGCGAACAGGTCCTGGGTTCCTTCCACCCCAGCACCATTCCCGTCTCCCCTAAATTATATCTTTCTTTTCTTGTGGCCGTTTGGACCTGGATCCCAGTGGGTCCCGCTCCCACTCAGAGGGGAGGTGGGAGAAATCACTTTCTGATTGTTAGGAACATCCCGGGTTCCTGGGCTGTGAAAAGAAACCAGCCCATGAGGGTTCTCAGCCCAGCTCAGGGAGTGCAGTAGGTGCACAAGAAACACAAAGATGTCTACATGATGCTACACTTCTTGCCCTCACTGTAAGGTGGATTCAGACCGGAGTCATTTTTCATGGCAACTATTCAATTACCAAGCAAGTGGCAGTGACTACCAATCTAATAGCCATTGTTAAGTTTATTTAAAAGGTTTTATTGGCTCTCCTAGACTCCTAAATCTCAGGGATTCAGTAACACTCTTTTTATTGGCGTGTTCCCAAGGTAGAGCCAGCCGGTGTAACTCCTCTGTCCTTGTCACAGCAGACACGGAGATGACAAAGCAGGGGACTTGGGTCTCGGAGGAAGCACAGTGGGCTCCAGTGTCCACGGGGACCCCGGTCACCCTCAGCCGTACCTGCCCCACTCTGCCACGTGACCCGCTGGCTCTGGGCCGGCCGTGTGCCAGCTGAGAGCCGCGTCCTGCGCAGAAGGTGGCAGTGGGAGGACAGAGTAGCTTGTCTGTTTTGGTTTTGTTTCGTTTTGTGTTTTGGGAGCTAGGGATCGAACTCCGGCAAGCGCTCTAACCACTGAGCTAAGTCCCCAGACCCAGCTTGTCTGGGTTGCTCCCTGGACGGCTATTTAAACACAACATGGCAAACGGGGCACGGTGGTACACGCCTGCAATCCCAGCCCTCGAGAGGCTGAGGCAGGAGGATCTCCAGGAGTTTGAGGCCAGCCTGGGCTACACAGTGAATTAAAGGCCAGAGTGGATTACATAGCGAGCGAGATCCTGTCTCAAACAAACAAACAAACAAAAACCCAGTGTAGCCAAAATCCGTGTTTTTTGGTTTTGGGGGTTTTTTTTGGTGTGGGGCTAAAAGCAAAAGACGTAGGTTTGTGTCATAGAGGCGCCATCTTGCCGACTTCTTGCCCTCAGCCCCCGTCTGCTCAGCTCTGAAGGAGCTCTTTCCCCCGGATTTTCTCAGCTTCTCTGGCATTTCTTCTTCTGTGTGGGCCATGGATCTTTCTGCTGCTCATCGGCCACTTCCTGCTGGAGTCCATCCCTGACATCTGTTTCCGGCTCCCTGGCTCGCTGGTACAGCTCGCCCGGTCCTGAGCGGCACTGCTGCCCCACAAGCTGACTCCCAGGCGGGAGTCCACAGTCCCGGGTTCTTTTCTTGAAGGGAGGAGATTGAGATGGGGCCTCACTATGTAGTCCAGGTTGGCCTCGAACTCAGCGATCCTCCTGCTCCAGCCTCCTTCGTGCTGGGGTCACAGGCATGCGCTGTCACATCCACCTTCTGTCTTCTGAACATTTGTCCTGTCCACTCTTTTTACCACCAACTGAGTCCAGGCCTCCTCATGGCTCACCTGGAATAGGACAATAGTTTTTTAGGTAGTCTCTTGACTTCTGGCCTTGCTCCCCCAACCTACTCTCCTCAGCGTCTTGGTTGCCAGAAATCCATTACTGTATGATTCTATTAAAGTACATCATCATTTAAAATATAGCTGAAGGCACACCCGCAATCCCAGTACTGGGGAGGCTGAGACAGGAGGATCTCCACAAGTTCAAGGCCAGTGTGGGCTACATAGTTCAAGGGCAGCATGAACTACACTGTGAGACTCTGTCTCAAAAAACCAAAATGAAGGAGAAGGAGGAGAAGATACTGTTACTAAGGAAGATAATAAGGAAGAAGGAGCACATTGCCCTGAACTCTCACCACCGTAAGTAACTATCTTATTTTCTGTTATTTTGGTGACCACACTTTTTCACACTTCCGTATTCCTGCTTGTTAAAAGTACCCCGGGTGAAATACGTGGTGTATCCCTCATCTCCACATTTGTCACAGGCCACGCGCTGCCCTGTAAACACAGCTGTTCATGGTTTCCCAGGCTTGCGAAACACCCCATTTCTACAGCTGCCTAACAGAGTGGGGGGCTTTTAAACAGCAGAAACGGGGGCTGGGGTGCAGCTCAGTGTGGAGCGTCTCCCCAGCATGCCTGCGGCCGTGGGTCCTCAGACTGCAAAAACAAACCAAGAAAACCCTAAATGCAGTCGCTCACAGTTCTGGTTTTGTTTTCGTTTTGTTTTGATTTTTTGGAGACAGAGTCACGCTAAGTTGCTAAATTGCCCAGACTGGGCTCAAACTTGCCATCCTCCTGCCTCAGCCTCCCAGAGTGCTGGGATTACAGGTGTGTAGCACCATGCATGGCTCGTGTTCCTTCCAAAACCTTTAGAGAAGTCTCTTCTTGGCTCCTTTCAGCATCTGGTGGGGCCAGGCCTTTCTATCTCTGTCTCCATCTCCACCTGGTTGGGACCGTGTTCACTTTGGGTGACACTCTATGACTGTATCTATGTCCAAATTTCCCTCTGCTTTTTTTTTTTTTTTTTTGGTACAGTACTGGGGATTGAACCCAGTGTCCTCACGCTGAGCTACATCCCCAGTCTTTTTTAGATTTTTAAATTTTGAGACAGGGTCTCACTAAGTAACTGAATTACCCCAAATTACCCAAATTGGACTTGAACTTGCAATTCTCCCACCTCAGCCTCCCAGAGTGCTGAGTTACAGGCATGTGCCACCACACCCAGCTCAAATTTCCATTTTAAAAGCATGCTAATCATGTTGGACCGGCTCCCACCTTCCTCCAGTGCCACCTTATATTAATCACATCTGCAATGACTTTTTTTGTTGTTGTTTTTGGTGAAGGTTTTTTTTTCCAGTTTCTGTTTTTATTAGTATATGTTTGCAGTACACAATGATCCTATTCGTTGCAGGGGAGTTGTGCGTGTGCACAGCACAGTGTAATTCTTTTCATTTCCTTCTCTTCCTATTTTAGTTACTTTTCTCTCGTTGCTGAGACAAAATATCTGACACCCAGATATTAAGGGAAGAAGGTTTGTTTAGCTCACAGTTCGTAGAGGTTTCAGTCCACAGTCGGCTGGGTCCAGGCAGGGTGGCAGGCAGACAGGCAGAAGGCAGCGAGGCAGGCAGAGAGAGACTAAGCAGCTTCTTTCTGCTCCTTCTGTCTTATCCAGGCTGCTGGGATTAGGGCGGCACCAAGCCAGTCGGCGGACTGGTCAGTGATCACACGCCCTTAATTAACCCGCATCACACACTCTAGAGCCAGCCACCTCTTACTGAATGAGGCTTTGGGGGGACATTTAGGGACAAATCATAACACCTCCCTACCCAACCTCTTCCCATTTGCTCAAGATTGGTCTCCCTACTTCCTATTCATATTTTATGTCTTCTGCTCATATTCTGGGTTTCTCGTCTGGGAGAAACCATGTGATATTTAAACTGTGTGTCTAATTTGTTCCTCTTAACATTGTGGTCTCAAGGTGCATCCATATTCCTACAAATGATTCAAGTTTATCCTTCTTTCTGTCAGAGTAGTACTCCATTGTGTGTAAATACCACATTTTCTTTTTGTTTTTCACATTTTCTTTATCCATTCATCTGTTGATGGCCACGTAGGCTGCTTCCAAGATTTAGCTATTATAAGCTGTGCTGCTATAAACATGGGTGTGCGTGGATCGCTATAATATGGTGTCTTTGACTCTTTCAGGAAAGTCACATTCTAAAATCTGAGGTCAGGACCTGAACATACCTTACAAGACAGGGAGAGACAGTTAAACCAAACTGCAGTCTTCTATGGTACATAATACAGAGCATGATGGTCACACTGCGGGGCCGCCCCTTCAGGGCTGTGCTGTTCCGTGGAAGCTACACCACACAAGCTGCCGTGTGGTGGGATTATCCGTATAGGAGTTTCTTTCCCATAAACTATGGCAATAATCCCCGGGGCATAAGGATGCTACCTTTTCCATCCTTAGTATGCCCAGAATTTGCCCCTTATATTAATTAGTTCAAGTCTGAGTGGACAGGAGACTCAAAAACACAGTGATTTTAAAAAACAATGAAATGTATTTCTCATGGGAAGGGGACAAAGGGAGGGAGGGGAAGAGGAAGGGAGGAGAAGTAAAAAGAATTAAGCTGTGTTATGCACATGCACCAACTCCCCATGATGAATGTAACCATTATGTACTGCAAACATGGACTAATAAAATTTTAAACTTCTTTATTTTTGTTTTTTTCAGGCAGGGTCTCACTGTGTAATTCAGGCTGGCCTTGAACTCACAGTGATCCTCCTGCCTCAGCCTCCCAAGTGCTGGGATTACAAGCATGTGCCACCATGCCAGGTTTAAAAATAACAAGAAGAATAAAGTTGATTTCTGTCTCATCTGAGTGGTCCAGGTCACAAGGATGCCACCTGTGTGGTGGTCTGAGGACTCTGGTTCCTTCCATGTTGTTCGATGGAAAATGTGCCCAGTGTGACAGCTGTGACCCAAGAGTCTTCGTCACTTCTGCTTGTGCTCCAGGGAGACCTCAGTCGTGTGGCCAGCATAGCTGCAAGGGAGGCTAGAAGGGCCCACAGTGCAGCCCCCCGCACTGCAGCTGTTACAGGGCCGGTCCCCATCTCCCAGGTCTGAAACGTCAAAACCGTTGAAAGGATTTTTGTTCAGTTTAGCAAAGTCATGTGGTGGTGAAATCTGACTTGAAACCGTGTCTGGAATTTATGGAGGTGCCTAGAAAGACTATTTATAGTCTTCATTTTTCCCGCTCACAATGAATATTAATGTACTTTTGTTGTAGAAATGCCAATGTATTTAATGAATCTCTCTCAAGAGCCCACTGGGGGAATTAATCATATGCAATTATAAAGCAGATTACCTTTCTGAAAATGAAAATTTTCATTTCTTTACTTATTCATTTTTATTTTGGTTTTTTTGAGGGGGAGGGTGCTGGGGATCGAACTCAGGGGGTTGCACTTGCTAGGCAAGTTTCTACCACTGAGCTAAATCCCCAGTGCTTTTTTTGTTGTTGTTGTTGTTATTTGAGACAGGGTCTCACAATGTAGACCCTGGATTTGAACTCATTATGTAGCCCACGAGCGCCTCAAACTCTCAGCAAGTCTCCTGCTTCAGCCCCCTGAGCCCTCGGATTACAGCAATGTACCACCAGGCCTGGCAAAATTAATAATTTTAAATTGCAAAATTCATCTACAGTTTTGATCTCAGCCCCAGACAAGAGGACCCCACATTCTGGAAGATACAGATTCCCCTTCTCTTAGGTGATTCTTGCCCAGTAGATGATGTCCAGAGACCCCTTACCACAGAGGCACCCCCAGCTCACCCCCAGGTCAATGGGACACTGGGGTTTGCTGCCTGAATAGCCCCGAATCCTGTGCAGCCTCTATTATTGCTCTGCCTTCTGGACAGAAGCAAGCCACTATCGTACACCCGAGATGTAACTAGAGGCTGCTGTTTGCCTCAGGTGTGGATGGGAGCTGATTGTGCAAACTAAGGTGCCACACATGTGCTCACGAGGCCCTTCAGCGAAGGCTAGAACTGAGCGTGCAAAGACAAAGCAGTTAGATGTAGTCACCTAAAATTATAAATTTGACTCTGGCCATATCTGTCAAAGTAGAAGTGAACATAGGTGTTTGTTTGTTTTTGTCTGTCTTTTGTTTCCAGTCCTGGAGACCAAACACGGGAGCCTTGTGCGTGCTAGTCCACTGAGCTACACCTCCAGCCCTTTCTAAATTTTTATTTTGAAGCTGGACATGGTGGTGCATGCCTGTGATCCCAGCACTTGGGAGGCTGAGGCAGGAGGATCACTGCAAGTTCAAAGCCAGCCTGGGCTATATAGTGAGTTCAAGGCCAGCCTGGAATATATAGCAATAGCCTGTCTCAGAAAAACAAGAAAAAAAAATTTTTTTTTAATTTTCAGACAGGGTCTAAAGTTGCCTACACTGGCCTAAAAAAAAAATCTGGGTAGGAGGAGGTGCTGGAGATGAACTCAGGGCCTTGTGCTTACTAGGCAAGCGCTCTACCACTTAAACTGAATCTCCCACCCCTGGCCTAAAAATTATGATCCTCCTGCCTCAGCCTCCTAAGTAGCTGGAATTACAGACATGCACCACCATGCCCAGCAACACATTTCTTATTTAACAGTTTGTTAGCTTGATTTACACATTTTAAACATATTAGATATGAATGTGCGGGCTTTTGTTTGTACTCTTACGCGGGCCCTGCAGTGATCAGGAAGTCTGTACATCGACACCAGAGGTTTGGGAGAGGAACTGTGGACCTGTGCTATGGTGGGAAAGGAGAATGGGCAACGCAACCCCGTTCTGGGCACTCAACAAGGAAAATGACTAGCTCACAGGGCGACTGGATTCAGTATGTGAAAGTGCTGTGTGAATCGTGATGGATGATGGTGGTGATTGTGATTATTGAGTGTAATCGTGGGGCAGGAAGATCTAGATCTGGGGTAGATGAGCTAGGAAGGGTGGAATTGTCCTAAATGTATATCCATTTGAGGAGACTTAACATCTTCGCCATGTTGTATCCTCGAATCCATGAACATGGTATATATCTCTCTAGTTAGATCTTCTTTGATTTCTGTCATTTTGTGTAGTTTCCAGCATACAAATCCTGTTTGAGGGCTGGGGATTTAGCTCAGTAGTAGAGCACTTGCTTTGCAAGCACAAGGCCCTGAGTTTGATCCCCAGCACAAAAAGAGAAAAAAAACACGAAAAAACAAATCCTTTTTGTGTTTTGCTCGATTTACATGTAAATATTTTTTAATGATTGTAAAAGATATATTTTAAATTTTCATATTCATGAGTTCATTGCTAATATACAGAAACTCAACTGTTTTTGTGTTTGCTGTGACTGCTAAACTCACTTATTTCTTGCAGGCTGATGGGGATCCAACTCAGGGCCTTGGGCTTGCTAGGCAAGTGCTCTACCACTGAGCTAAATCCCCAACTCCACATCGATATTTTAAAATATTAACTTAGCCTCACTAACTCAGGGATATTGAGTTATTCATGAAATAAACCCACTTCATTATCGTGTATAATTCTTTTAATATATTCCTGAATTCTATTTTTAAATATATTGTTAGAAATTTTTACATCTATATTCATGAAGGTTATTGGCCTTTCATTTTCCTTTCTGGTTCATCTGTTTTTGTTATTAGGGTAATAACAGATTCATAACTTAATTGAGAAATAATTCCTCTCTTCTGTTTTCTGGAAGAAATTGTATAAAGTTTAATACTTCTTTAAAGTTGGTTGGTAGAATTCTTCAGGGAAGCCATCTGGACCTGGAAATATTGGAGGGATGGGGGTTGGTTTTCATTAAAAATTCAATTTCCTTAATAGTTGTAGAGCTATTCGAATTACCTATTTCATATGGGATAAGTTGTGGTACAGAATTGATCCCCTTCATTTAAATTGCCAAATTTATGTGTGTAGAGTTGTTCATAGAGTATTATTTTCCTTGGCTGCTATAACAAAGTAATGCAACTTAATGACTTAAAACAACAGAGATTTTCTTTCTAGGGCCAAAAGTTTAGTTAATATCAGTCGACCAAAATCAAGGTGGCAGGATGTTACACCCTCCTGAGGCTGCAGGGAAGAATCCATCCTGCCTTCGTGGTCACGTCACCTTCTCATCAGTGCATGTTGGTCCCCTTCTGCTTCTCTCTTATCATTCAGGACACGTACTTACAACCTACGGAGATAACGTCTTCATTTCAAAATTCTTAATCGCTTTTACAGTTTAGATTCAGAATGCCCCCCCAGGTCCCGTGTGTTCAGACGTGGGGCTTTGGTAGATAATTGTATCGTGGGGGCCTTACACTCACTGAGGAATACATACCGCATGCGCTTTTAAGAGGTGGGGCCTGTTTGACAAGGTGTGTCGCTGGAGGACGTCCTCGGAGGCTCTGTCTCTTTCCCAGCTCCTCACTTTGTTCTCTGCTTCCTGCCTGCTATGAGGTGAGTGACTGTGCTCTGCCACATGCTTGCACCATTCCACTTCTGAATCTCCCAAAACCATGAGTCAAATTAAACCTCTTCTCCTTTAAATCATGGCTGTTGGGTATTTTGTCTCAGCAATGGAAAGTGACTAATACACAAAATTGGCACTGAAGAAGTGGGTCAGGGCCCTGACTGTAGCTGAGCGTGTGACTTAGACATCTTTGAAACTGATATGTGGGAGGAGTTTTCAAAAGTTGGGAGATTTAAGCTGGAGAAGTCCCAGAATGCTTACAGCTTGATGGGTGATTTTAGTCAGAGTTCAAAAGACCAGAATATTGTTGGGAATGTGGACAGAAAAGGCCAAGCTCATGAGTTTTAGTTGGAAACAAGGACTCTATTGGAACCTGGATGTATTAGTCAGCTTTCTCATCATTCATACACAGTACCTGACACCTTCAGTTTAAAGGAGGAAAGTTTAATTCAGCTCAAGGTTTCAGAAGATTGAAACACAGTCTTCAAGGCAGAAATCTCACAGCAGAAGAGCATGGTGGAGCAAAGTTGCCTAGTTCAGAGTGGCCAGAAAGCAGAGCAAGTGAACAATTCCAGAGAGAACCAGGTGAGCGGCTCTATATAATATCCAAGGCCAGCCTTGGACACTCCCAGAAGCATGTTTTACTAATGAGCTAGGCATTTCTTAGCCCAATGATGTTGACATATAAGGATCAATGGTCACAGTGGACCAAGGGCCAATGCATGTTTCATGCTGGCAAGGGACTGTCTACATTTTGCCCATATCCTGAGACACTGCAAGAGACTGGGATTAAAGGCAATAAGCTAATTAATCTGGTGGAGGAAACTTTCAGAGAGCCCAACATTCAGACTGCAACATGGTTACTATTGGCTGCTTTTAGTCAGATTCATAGTGAGAATCAGGGGTAAAAGACAGAACAGAAAATCTTGAAAAACTTAAATTGTGGCCCAAAAGGAACCAAGTGTAAAGTTGGGGCAAAAATAGATGTGGTGTCAGAGAGTAACACCACTAAGAAGAAGCCACATACTCTGGATCAGGAAAATAGGAAAGATGCCTTAAGGGCATGTCAAGAAATAGCCAGACCCTACCTATCACAGGCTTAAGGGTGTAAAAGAGCAAACCCTTTTGAAGGGCTTTCCTTTGAAAAGAGTTCCAGGGCACCCTGCTCATTCACGGTCCCAGAGGGAAATGTTTCCCCAAGTTCAGGCCCCTGGCACTCAGAGGCCTCTGAAGCCATGATTGATGGAGGTCAGGCTACTGCTTGAGCTGGTGGCAGATCCTGGCATCATCCACTTGTGCTGGTTTTTCAGCCATGAAGAAAGAAATAGTTGTGGGATCATGGAGGTTTCTATCCAGATTTCAAAGGAAGGCGTGGAAGGCCAAGAAATGTGCCCCAAAGAGAGCAATACAAGAGTGAAGCCAAAGATTCATTGGAAACCTCAGGAAACTGGAGAAGCTAAGAACATGGATCACTGGCTGAAGAAAGCCCAAGAGAGGCCACATGCCTGCAAGTAGCAAGGCTATAGAGCAGAGTTGCTAAAACCCCTTAAAGTTCACATCTGGCCCCACAACCTGTTGGACATGGAACTATAGAATTTAATGTTTGCCCTGCTGGTTTTTGGTCTAGCTCTGGTCTGATTCCTTTCTATAACCCTATTCCTCCCTTGTGGAATGGAAATGATTACCCTGTACTATTGTTTGTTGGAAGAATTAAACTTTAGTTTTGATTTTTACAAGGGCTCACAGCTAAGAGTTTGCCTCAAGTCTCAGAGGAGACTTTGGACTTTCCAGCACTGCTTAAACTGGTAAGACTTCGATGACTCTTAGAGAAGGGCTAAATACATTTTACATAATGAGATAGACACGAGCCTTTGGAAGGCCAGGGGCAGAATGTTATGACTGAGATCTAGAAGGTCCCCTGAAGGTCTCATACCTTTAGAGGTAGGGCTTTGGGACGGTGACTGGCTCATGGTTGCTATACGCATCAGCAGATGGATCCATTGATGTGTTCATAGCTAAATGTGCTATTAGAAGGTGGGCCTTGTTTGGAAGAGGTGCATCACTGGGAGTGTGCTTGTGGAGGGTATAGCTCCCTCCTCAGGTCCTTCCTTTGTTCTGTGCTTTTTGGCCACCATGAGGTGAGCAGATTGCCTCTGCCATAACCTTCCGCCATGCCACTTCTGCCTTGGACTGAATCTCCCAAAACCATGAGCCAGATTAAATCACTCCTCCTTTAAATTGTATGTCAGGTATTTTGTCCCAGTGATGGGAAAGCTGACTAATACAATCATATCTGCAAAGACTTTTTCCAGACAAAGTAGCATTTACAGGTGGCAGAGGTTAGGACCTTATATCTTTGGGGGGACTGCTGAGACTAGATAATAGCCTCCAAAAATATTTCCCTATTATTATTATTATTTCCCATATTATTTTTCTATCATCCTTTTGATATCGTCAGGGCCTGTAGTGGTATCTTATTTCATTCCCGTTTCCCCTCTCTTTAAATTTGTCAGTCTTGGGGCTAGGGATTTAGCTCAGTACTTAGAGGCAAGGCCATGAGTTTGATCCCTGGTACCGAAAAAATTAAAAATAAATTTGTCAGTCTTATGAGAAATGCAATCAGCTCGTTGTTTCATTGATTTTTCTCTTTCTTTTCAATTTTTCTTTCTCTGTTTTAAATTTCACAATTTCAGTTCTTATCTTTATTGTTTCCTTCCTTCTGCTTTGTTTGGATTTATTCTTCCCAAATTTTCGAGGTGGGAACTTAGTTGTTTTTTGTTTTGTTTTGTCTTGTTTTTCACACAGGGTCTCTGTAGCTCAGGCTGGCCTCAAACTTCTGGTGATCCTCCTGCCTCATCACTGCACACCTCGCAGGAACTCAAGCGACACTTTGCACATAGAAGATGCTTGGTAAGTAGCACCGATCTGACCTGTGACCTGACTCCCTGAACATCTCCAGCATTCCGGTATGTAACATGTGCCCAACTTTCTCTCAAACAGCCATACCATCCTGCGTAGTTTAGGATTTTTAAAAAGCAGCTGAGTATAATCCCAGCACTCAGGAGGCTGAAGCAGAAGGATCGCCGTGAGTTCAAGTCCAGCCTGGACTACATAGCAAGACCTTGTCTCAAAAACAAAACAAAACAAAACAAAAGCTGACTCTTTCCTCTTGGGTATTTCTGCAGGTTTTCCACTCGTCTCCGGTTATCTGGGATCAGAATATCAAGCAGGCAGCTCCTCGTTGGGCTGTGAACTGCCCGTGCCTGTTTCCACATGAATTTTTGCCTTTGTTTTCCAGTGCAGGAGACTGAACCTCAGACCTCCATGTGCTACATGTGTCCCACCACTGGCTGCCGCCCTGGGCTTCGGTTGGGATCGTGTTTGCCGTCCCCTCCCTGGCTGGTGTGCTTTCTCCTCCCTTCCCGGCCTTTTTTGGGGACCAAGCAGTACCTGCTCCTGGCAGCCTCCTACGACTACTCCAAGTTGCTTTCTTTTCTGCAAGACCCTCTCGCCCACCTTTCAGCATAGACTCGGGGGCACTGACTCAGGGTATGTGAGGACCTGGGTTTGAGGCCAAGCAGTAACAACCATCATCATCATCATCATCGCATCACAAGCTAGTGTCGTCTCTCCATGACTCCACACACCTGGGAGTCAGAGGGAGCGCACACAAAGCAGACAATCTGGATTCAGACTCCAGATCCAGGCTACGCAGCCACATGACTCTGGGCAGATGATGCGACATTTTTGAGCCTCAGTCTCCTCCTTGCCTGCAAACGAGGAAAATAATTCCAAAGTCATTGGTTGTTCTGAGGACTCTGATGAGAAGGCAGAAGTGGGAGAGGGGCCGAGTGGTTGCGGGTGTGGCCTGCCCACCAGGCAGCCAGCCTCTGGCATTCAGGAAGACACTGCCGCCAGAGTGTGACCTGTTGGGATCTGCCTGCTGGGCCCAACCCCCTGAAGCTCGCTACATAGTTCAGGCTGGCCTGGAACTCTCAGTGATCCTCCTGCCTCAGCCTCCCCAGTGTTGCCCAGAACCTCTGGGACAGAGTCATCGCTCTCCGGTCACAGCCCCCAGCCAGGGCAGAAACATGGTACCGATGCAGCAGGACAGAGATGCTGGCCAGCGAGTTCGGGATTGTCTCTCACTGCGGGTTAGAGATGGGCTGGAAAAGGCCCTCCAACGCCAGGACAAGCCATTTCCTGGAAAAAGCAGGCTGCGCCGAGCCCAGTGTGGCCTGGAGCCCGGCTCATTTCCTGGCCTGGCTCCTTCGCTGGTTATTGAATGGCCAATAAAGTGGGGCTAATAAAAATCGATGAGCTTGGACTTCATGGCTGCCACGGTATCCAAGCAGCAGGGAGTCTGGGCTGTGAGGACGGCAGCCCAGCAGCACAGTCCTGGGGGGTGGGAGGGGCGGGAGGGCGCTCCCCAGGGACTGCTGCTGTCGGCTGGACATAGAGGTCACATCTTCCGAGCCTACTCAGGTCCATGAATTTCTCAGACTCGGTGCATTCTCCCTAGCCCTTTGTAAAGCCTGGAAAAGTGGGAATTATCTAGATAGTGATTTTGTAGCCACAGAGGTCTCGTCTGATGTGAGGAGACTTGAGGATGTGTCTAAGGTCTTCTGGCAACCCGCTGTGACCGAGGGCTTCCAAGATGTGAAGGGAAACAAAAAAAAATCGCCGCTCCCAAACCAGACATTTCCAGTGTCCAGATGTTCGGCAGCATGCAAACCAAATGTCGGGATATGAGCTCATTTTAAAATTTATTTTTCAATATACATCCAGATGTTGAGTCCAGCTGGTCAGAGGCCGGGGCAGAGGGAGCAACCACCCCAGGAGCCCCTTCCCCCAGCTCCTCCGTCCTGCTCTCTCTCCGCCCTTCAACTTCCTTCGGAACCCTGGTGACACGGGGCTACCCCAGGAGCTGGGGTGGAAGAAGGAAATGCAGGAAAATCGCCAGGAAAAACCCTGACCACACGGGCCCGCCTTCCCCCGAGCCCTCAGGGGAGCAAGGTCGGGGCTGCAGGACTGAGGGCGGCAGCTCAGAGACCAGAGACGTGCGCCCATCGGCACCCCAGAGGTCCAGGTGGAGACGATTTCAGAGTCACACTGTCACCAAGAGGAGAGAGGAACCAGCACCTGACGACAGGACTTTAGACGAGACAGAGGCTGGGCGTGGTGGCAAATGCCTGTAATCCTAGCACTCAGGAGGCTGAGGCAGGAGGATCACTATGAGGTCCAAGCCAACCTGGGCTATAGAATGAGACCTGTCTCCAAACAAAAAGAAACATTAAAAACTAACAAACAAAATTCCAGAGGGAGAACGGGGTGGAGCTCAGTGGTACAGCAGTTGCCTGGCACAAGTGAGGCCCTGAGTTTCATCCCCAGCATTGAAAAAAAAAAATCAAAAACCAAAAGACAAGAAAGTCCTGGCACAGGCAAGGAAATGAAAGGTAGAAGCCTTGGGCCGGAAAGGACGGAGGCAGAGAGACAACCTGCACAGTGGTGACGCAGAGTTAGGGCTCAGCCATCTAGATTCGAGTTCCGGTTCTGCTTCCTACTGGCCACTAGGCTCTTCATCTACAAAATGAAGAAAAAATTATCGCTCACATTATTAGAAGAATTGAGTGGGGCAACCTGAGGAGTAAGAGCACCGTAAACAACTGAAGACTTTATAGTATGGGTCGTTAAAGCTGAGGGTCGAGAGCAGTTTGGTGTTCCGGGCTGGCTTGGGGTGGGGTGGGGTTGGGGAGGTGCATACGGCTCGCTTTGGGCTCTGGGTAAAGTGACATCCAGGCCGGTGGGAAAGCACATACTCAAAACCCCAGCACTGAAGGAGGCTGAGGCAGGAGGATCACCAAGTTTGAGTACCGCCTGGGCAGTTTAGCCAGACTCTGTCTCAAAATAAACAATAAAAAGGCTGGGGACGTAGTAGCTCAGTGGTACAGCCAGCTGCCTCTGCTCCTACTGGGGGGTGGACGACTTGCAGCCTCGCGTTTTAGGAGGCGCCCTGAGATAGTACTAAAATTTTAGCTCTCGTTTACCTATAAGCTTTCACTTTATTATAAAAATGATTAATAGTTTTACTTTAGAATTCAGTTTCAGTTGGGGGTGACTCCATAACCGTGGGATTCCATAAGCATCTTTGGAATCTGATTTTTTTATGCTTTCTCTATTGATTTCCTTGCTCCCGGTTTACTCCTTCAGCCGACATCCACCTGCACCTGCAAAGCGAGCACCGAGCACCGTCGGTCAGACTCGGCCCGAGGTCAGTTCGGGCTCCGTGAAGGAGGTGATCGGGCCTCTGGGTCCTCAAGGCAGAGAAAGAAATCAGAGCCCCAGGCCGCTACTGGTCTTGTCCTGCTCGGACTTCCAGCACCCTGTAGGTGACAGAAGGAACCACGGCAGACCCCAGCACGAGAGAGGTAAGTGGGGTGAGGACGTGGGGGCCTCCGCTGCAGTTTAGAAACTGAGCATGCGCAGAGCCTGGGGGTGGGGAGCGTGGAGCATGCGCAAAGCCGGGGGGGTGGGAGGAGCAGGGCGCATGCGCAAGGCCTGGGGTGCGCTCCACAGTGGAAAGAGGGAAGCAGGGACGAGAGGAGGGAGGAAGAGAGGGAGTGAAAAGGCAGGGGGAAAAGAAAAGGAAAAGAAAGAGAAGGAAAGGAAAGTTGACCAACAGAAATCTAGGCGAGAACATTCTCCGGGAGGGAATTGGAAATTGAAGGGGTATCATCCAGGTTTTGTTTGCCTTGAGACGTCCAGGATTGGGGCGTGCGCGACCTCGCCGCACCTTTCTCCCCACATCCTGCGGCGTGCAGGTCCTGCTCTTCAAGAGTGCAGTATTTTAATCCCATCAAAATACCCCCGTCATTCTTCACAGAACTATTAAACAACCTAAAATTCATGGTGGAAACACAGAAGACCCAGAACAGCCAAGGCAATTGCAGCAAAAAGAGCGAGGCTGGAGGCATCACCATATGTGATTTCAAAATACACTGCAGAGCCTTAGTAACAAAGCCACCATGGTGAGCCCGGTGTGGCGATGCACGCCTGTAATCCCAGCACTCAGGAGGCTGAGGCAGGAGGATCACTATGAGGTCCAGGCCAACCTGGGCTACACAAGGAGACCCTGTCTCAAAAGCCAAAAACAAAAGAAAACTAGCATGGTATTGGCATAAAACCAGACACATAGACCAGTGGAACAGAAATAGAGAACACAGATAGAAACTCTTGTACCTACAACCAACCAATTATTGACAAAGAGCCCAAAAGCGTACACTGGGGAAAAGACAGCCTCTTTAGCAAATGGTGTTGGGAAAACTGGTTATCCACATGCAGAACATTGAACTAGATGCCTAATTTTCACCCTGTACAAAAATCAACTCAAAATGGACTACTGAACTATATACAAGACTGGAAAGCTTTAACATGCAAGAAGAAAACATAGAAAAACAGTTCAACATATAGGCACAAGCATGATTTCCTGACCAGGACTCTGGTTGCTCAGGAAATAGCAAGAATCAAACTGAGATTGCGTTAAATGAAAAAATTTCACCATAGTAAAGGGAAAGAAGGGTGAAGAAACAGCCTACAGAATGAGAGAGAATCTGCCAGGTGAGGTGCTGCATGCCTGTAACCCCAGCACTGGGGAAGCTGAGGAAGGAGCATCACCATGAGTTCAAGGCCAGCCTGAATTGCAAAAGTGAGACCCTGTCTTGAACAACCAAACAAAAAACCCCTCCAGAACAAAGAATCCAAGCAAAACATGGGCAAATGAACTGAACAGACAATTCTCAAGGGAACGAATACAAATTACCAGTTAGTATATGAAAAATATATTCAATGTGTTCCATGTACCAACACGCCACCACGAATGGGGAGTAATCACTATGTACTGCAAACATGTACTAATAAAATTTTTAAAAAAAATTTTAAAAAGCCACTGAAATGTAACATCCCAAACATTGATCAATAGAAGTGTTTATTTTAAGAGTTTAAAAAAAAAACCCTCAATGTCTTTAGCTTCAGGGAAATGCAAATCAAAACTACATGAGATCCCCTTTCACTTCGGTCAGAATGGCTATCTTCAAAAACACAAAAAGTAAATGCTGGGGAGGATGCTGAGAAAAAGGAACCCTTCTACACTGTTGGTGGGAAAGCAGTAGTATGGCTGCTATGGAAATCAGTATAGAAATTCCTCTAAAAACTAAAGCTGGAACTACCGTAAGATCCAGGTATACCAGTCCTTCATACACACCCGAAGGAATTAAAGTCAGTGTACTATAAAGATACCTGCATACCCGGATTTATTGCAGTAAAATTCACAACAGTCAATATATGGAGTCAGCCGAGATCCCTTCAATGGACGAATTTGTGAAAAGAGTGTGGTATAAATACACAGTGGAATATTACACAGCCATATTGTTATCAGGTAAATTCCAAGTAGTTCCAGGTCCTTCCCGCCTCGAACAAAGAATTGAACAAGATGGGTCAAAATCAGTGTCAAAGTTTTATTGACGATGGGAGACTGATGTGGTGAATAAAAAATTTTTTTAAAAAAGATGGCAAATAGGGCTGGGGATTTAGCTCAGTGATTAGAGTGCTTGCCTTGCAAGCACAAGGGCCTGAGTTCGATCCCTGGCACCACCAAAAAAAAAAAGATGGCAAATAGTAACTGGCTCCGCAGAGCAAGCCTGCACCAAAGAAAGAGCAAAGAAGTGAAAACACGCACCACACCTAAGAGACACGGCGTGCGCTATCACAAAAGGACAGCCCCGGCGTGCCCGCCGCCCGCGCAGACACCGCTCCGCCCACAGCAGGGACACACGCACGGCTGGCTGCCAGGTCCCCAGAAGGAAAAGCGTCCTGGCGCTGCCTTTAATGATGTCGTCCAAGTTCTCGGGAAAACCCGCGAGAACTTTCACATCCGGGTCCTGAGAGGCGGCTCTGGGATCCCGCGCCCCAGGCTGACGTCAGGTCCAGGCCCCGCCCACTCCATCCTCCTGGGATTCCGCTGGGTCACGCCCACTCGCCCAGCCAGCCCTGGCCAAGCCTCTCTCTTGCCTCAGTGTCACTTGCAGGAAGATGGACAGAACTAGACATCATTGTGTTAAACAAAATATGCCACGTGAAGAAAGACAAGTATCACCTGTCTTCCCTAATACACGGAGTGGGAGAGGGGAGAGGACACGAAAGCAGAAAGGAGACTGTTAGACTAGAGGAAGTGGATGGGGGAGGACAGAGTATCAGGGAAAGCAAGAGGGAATAGATATGATCGAAGAATGTTACATACACGTATGAAAATGCCACAAGGAAGCCCAACATTTTCTAAAATTAATAGACGTTAATAAGAACAGAGAACCAGGCATGGTGGTGTGCCTGTCAATCCAGCACTTGGGAGGCTGAGGCAGGAGGATCACCACGAGTTCAAGGCCAGCCTGGGCTACATAGTGAGATCCTGTCTCAAAAATCTGAATGAATGAATGAATGAATGGGAGGAAACGAGTGGAGCTCGGACGGAAGTGTGGAAGCTCACCCTGACCTGGGGCAGGCACGGCACCCTCAGCCCGGCCACACCGTCACCCCGAGACTGTGCCAAAGGTCGCTCGGGGCCACGGAAGGAGTCTGGGTAAAAATAGTGCACCGGTCACGTTGAGACACTTCCAAGGAGACCTTTCAGGAACAAATAAAACGCTTTTATGGGGGAAGGTTTACGTCCACCGTCCAGACGCCTCGGAAATGCAGCAGCCGAGTCTTGGGTTTCCCGCACCGGTGCGCGTGTGGGTGGGCGCGTCCCGGAGCTGGCGGCGGGGGCTCTCGGGTCCAAGGCCCGGAAGTCCCTCAGCCAGGAGAAGCAGCAGCCAGCCCCACCTTCCCGGGGACGGAAAGCCGCCTGCCTCGGGCTGTCACCTCGGCACATTCCACAAGCAGACACCAGGCCTTTTGGTCCCGGCCTCAGCGTCCCTGGCACCAACCACACGGATAACAGCACTCTCCCGCCGACCGCCAAGACGATTAAACCGTGGAAATTTGGATGAATTGTGCTGTTTTCCAAATAATTTGTAAAGGGGAGAGGAGGGAAAAGCAAATAACCTCCACTTTACTCTGTAAAGTGGCAGAGTAAAAGAGGACAGGAAGCGGGCTGTAGTATGTGTCCCTAAATTCCCAAATGATCAACATTTTCTTTCTTCTCTCTTTTGTTTTTTTGGGAGGGTTCCTTTTGTTTTGTTTTGCATTGTTTTTTGTGTGTGTGTTTTTTTGTTTGTTTTTGGTGCTGGGGATCGAACTCAGGGCCTTGTGCTTGCTAGGCAAGCACTCTAACCACTGAGCTAAATCCCCAGCCTTTGCTTTGTTTTTTGAGACAGGATCTCACTTTGTAGCCCAGGCTGGCCTTGGACCTGTGGCAATCCTCCTGCCTCAGCCTCAGAAGTGCTAGGATTACAAGTGTGTGCCATCAAGCCTGTCTCAAGATCAAAATTATCTATGGTAGGGGCTGGGGGTGGAGCTCAGAGGCAAGGCACTTACCTGGTGTGAGTGAGGGCCTAGATACTACACTAGCACAGAGAGACAGACAGAGAGGGAGGAGAGACTCTTCCAAGGCAGTTTTATATGACTGACGTAAACTGTCAAAGTTTGAAATGAACTCAGCCACGCACATGGCGAAACATCTGATGTTCTGTGGCAACTACATAAAATGCAAACTGCTCAGGAGGCTGAAGCAGGAGGATTGCTGTGAGCTTCAGGCCAGCCTAGACTACATAGTGAGTAAAAGTCCAGCCTGAACTATGTAGCCAGACTCTGTCTCAAACAAACAAACAAACAAATGAAAACAATAATAATAATGTGCAAACTATTCATTTAGAAAGCCGAACTCAGAAAAGTACAGACATTTTGCCACGATGCCGCTATAAATGAGGCTGTGACCCCAGCACAACTGAGTCTAAATATCAGCTTCCTTACTCCCCATGTGCCCACAGCAAGTGCTTTATTAATTTATCTTTGCGACGCTAGGAATTGGGTTGAATCCAGGGCCTTAAGCACGCACACCCTCTACCCAGGCTCAGCCCCAGCTCCAAACATACATGTACTGTTGCTACCACACACCAGATGATGCACATTGCGTGTGGTGCAATTGTGTGACTATTTTTTTTTTGTTTGTTTTTTTGAGACAGGCTTTGCGTGTAGTCCAGGCTGGCCCGCACTATGTAGCCCAAGTCCAAAGAGATCCTCCTGCCTCGGCCCCCTGAGTGCTGGGATTACAGGTTGTGCCACTACACCCTGCCCTCCTGTGACTAATTCTTTTTTTTTGAGACAGAGTCTCACTATGTAGTTCAGGCCAGCCTTGAACTCACTATGTAGCCCAGGCAAGCCTTTAACTTGCAGAGATCCTCCTGCCTCAGCATCCTGAGTACTGGGAGCACAGGTGTGGGGCACTACGCCCAGCATGTGACTAATTCTTGACCAGGCTCTTCAGACTCCTTCCTTAGATATCCTTTTACTTGGCTCAGTACACCCAAGGCTGCCTGCCACCAAAAGAAAGTTCATTGCTAATTTGGATAATTCAGCCAGGAAGGTCTTCCAGGAGACCGGAAAAGGCCTAAAATCTGGCTCATCTCTAAGAAATCACCGGAAATAACTCCCTCACAGCCTCCCCTACGCCAGTCCAGACGTTCCAGAGCTATTCTCAAAGCTGTACCGGCAAGAGTTGGAGGCAAAAGCCAGTGAGTGAGCCAGACATGTTGATGCACACTTGTAATCCCAGCCCTCAGGAGGCTGAGGCAGGAGGATTGCTGGGAGTACAAGGGCAGCCTGGGCTCCATAGCAAGATCCTGTCTCAAATACAAACAAACAAACAAAAAAGCCAGTGAATAGAGGCTTCCCTCACTCCCCAAAGCAACAAGGAACTCCCTCCAAGCTGTTCATTTACCCTCCCGGTGAAATGGGTACATTCTTTCCTCTCACTGTACCTCTATGTGCCACGTGATAGAAGAGATGTGGATGTAACAAGTGCATTGGAAGCACTTGGAAAATTAACAACCTGGCCACAGCTGGGACCTGAGTCTGACTCGCCATCCTGAGAGAAGTCCAGGGCTCATTCTGCTCTACCACAGCTTCTGAGAACAAGGCCAGCTCTGTCACGGGCCGGGACAGGACCGGCTGAGGGCAGGGCGCATGGCCCTCTCCGGGACCAGGGTGCGGCCACAGAAATAGCGCCAGGTTTCCTTCCTCTGGAGTATTAATACTCCTGGTAATGGCCTCCTCGCATCCCCGCTACGGTGCAGAGCTGGAAATCAGCATTCCACCCCAATATACTGCAGCAGCCTCGCTTTGGGGGCTGAAATGATGGTTTTTAAGAAGCTGGCTCCAGGCACCTGTCACCAGTAATGGAAATGCTACCTGGGAAGATGGATCGCTTCTTGTTAAAAGATTAGGAGGTAATAAATTTCCCAAGACATAACTCAGCTTCCAAATCAGGGCTCAAGAGAGAGAGAGCAGCGTCCATCTTCGGATGGCGCCGAGGCCGCGTCTGGTCCCCGCCGACCTGCTCGGTGATCTTCGCCACTAACTCCCCTCGTTGTGCTTGCATTTGGGGGAGTCTGAGGAGATACACGTGGGGGTGGCCCGCAGGGGTGACTGTCCCCGGACTGTGTCCAGGACGGGAGGCTACAGGAAGGACCACGATCTTACTGTTTTGTTCTCCGTCATCCTGGGGATCCTGGTCATGAAGATTTCCAAATAAGCTCATTAGAGAAATCTGAGTGAATGTAATCATATCCTTTAATCCGTTGGGTTTTTCTTTCTCTGAAATCTGGCCGCTCATGCCAGTTTGGGGGAAAGACATGGCTGTATAGATCATCTGACTTCTCACACAGCTAATAAAGTTAAACAGGTATCTGCTATCCAGAAATTCCACAGTAAAGGAGTAAATTTGTTTACCAAAAGACGTGTTTAAGGATATTCACAGTAGCTTTCTTCATAACAGAGAAAAATGGAAACAACTCAAATGTCCATCTTCAGGAGGAGGGATAAACAACTGTGGTATGTCTACACAATGGAGGGGCAGACAGCAATGACAAGGAATTCACCATTGATTTACACAATGTGGATGAATCTGAGATATTTTGTTGCATAGAAGAAACCAGACTCCGAAGAATATACACTGTATAACTCTATTTACTTGACATTCAAGGGCAGGCAAAACAAAGCAACGGTGATAAAAATCAGAATCACCATTACCTATTGGAAAGGGGTGGGGGGATGCCTAGAGTCAGGGAAATAGCATCTTGTTTTGATTTTAGTATATGTGCTGCTGAAGAGAGCGTGCAGCATCGTGTTTTTAATTGTGTTTACATGAGTAAATATTCATCAAGCCAACATTTAAAATTAATATGCAGCTGGGCATGGTGGTGCACACCTGTAATCCCAGCACTCAGGGAGGCTGAGGCAGGAGGATCGCAGAAAGTTCAAAGCCTGCTTGAGCTACATAGTGAGCTCAAGGCCAGCCTGGACTACATAGTGAGACCCTATCTCAAAAAAACAAAAAAATAAATAAATAATCAAAATTACTGAACATATGTTATACCTCAGAAGAAGGAAATAAAGTTTTTTTTTTTTTAATAAAACACCCATAGCAATGAGGCACAGGGGTGCACACCTGTAATCCCAACTACTCCAGAGGATGAGGTGAGACCAGTCTGGGAAACATAGCAAGACCACATCTCCAAATCAAAAACAAAACAAAAACAGAAAAATGCCTAGGGTATATTTTTCCATTGGAAAGATTTCCGTGATGTCTTTCCTCATACGATGTTAAAAAAAATTCAACCTTTTCCTGACTTTTTTTTTTTTTTTTTTTGCTGCTGGGAATCGAACTCAGGGCTTTAGGGCTTGCAAGGCAAACACTCTAACCACCGAGCTAAATCCCCAGCCCCTTTTCCTAATTTTAAATGAAAGGTGAATGAGATGATAATTTAAAAATCAAACTGGGTGTGGTGACACATGCCTGTAATCCTAGCTACACGGGAGGCTGAGGCAGGAGGATCACAAATTTGAGCCCCACCCAGGCATTGTGGTGAGACCTTGTCCCAAAATGAAAACAGCTGGGGATGCATCGCAGTGGTAGAGCTCTTCCTTAGCATGTGTGAGGCCTATGTCCAATCACCAATACCCAAAACAAAGGGAAGCCTGCAGGAAATAGAAGAACGCTGAGTCTCTCATCTGAAGCACAAAATAGATTTTTTTTCCTCCATTTCCTCAGCATTTCAAGGATTACGCACATGGGGACCAAGCAGGCTCCCCTCTGCCCCTCGCAGTGCTAGGTCCTCGGTCCCCCTCCTCTGGCACAACAGCTGTCCCCAAGCCTCCTAGTTGCGCCTGCCATCTTTTTAAGTGAAAGTAGGTTGAAAAATAGGAACAAAATAAGCCAACTATATTTCTGAAAAATTTGTAATTTGTAAATTATATACAAAGCGCTCCACCTCAATTTGGCACGACAGTGTCACACCAGTGAGCTCTTTATCAGTTCATTTTAGCTCTTTTTTTGAAAACTCTTCTGTCCTATTTTGATTCCTTTTCAACTTACAAGGGAATTTGAGGCCACAGGAGCACAACTATAACAGAAAAAGGGCTGGGGAAGAAGGGAGAAGTCCTCCCACTCTCCCCCGTGGCTGGCAAATATTTGCTTTTGGTAAATATTTTGGTCTCTATGAACCAAAGATAAAACCCCAGTGAGGGGCAGACTGATCCAGTTGCAGCCGCTCTCCACCCCTCTTCACTTCCTCTACCTATTTCCTGCACTGCCCTCTTTCTGGGTAAACAGATCCCGGCTTTGGGGGCAGGAGAGCAGTGTTCAAACTTAAAAGACCAAGTGCACAGTCTTAAATGTTCAGTTTAATGAATTTTTACGTACATACACCCATAACCAGTACCGTGGTCAAAACACGGAACATTTCAGGCAGCCTGAAAGATTCTTTTTTGTTCTCTCCCAATAAAGACTAAGAAGAGGAATTTTTAACCTAATAATTTTTAAGCATTCCAGGGGGACCATTCTCATCTGCTGCCAAATGTACGGGACATAATGATTTCCCTCTTATGGGTCATCTTTTAAAGTAACCATGGAAACCATCTGAGAGACCAATAATTAAAGAAATACTTTGTGTTGGCCCATCTGGTAGATTGAATCCTACGTATTCATGAAAACCCTGCTTTTGACCAATAACTAATGACACTGGAAAACGTTCGGTGTCTAACATTACAAGATAAAAAAAGTTCCTGTGTTCAAAATTATACACATGTACAAGGTAAAAGAACGAAGAAACTATAATGAAGGTTAACTTTGGTAAACTTTGACATCATGTGAGGTGGGTTTTATTTTCTCCTTTATGGTTTTTTAATATTTCTGAAATTCTTTTTTTTTTTTTTTTTTTTTGGTGCCGGGGATCGAACTCGGGTCCTTGTGCTTGCAAGACAAGCACTTTAACCACTGAGCTAAATCCCCAGCTGAAATTCTTGACAATGAGAATTACTTTTGCAATCAGGCAAAGAAATGTTCTTTTAAAGTTTGGGGACAGCCCAAACGACCAACAATTAACAAAATCCTCTTCTAAATGTCTGGCAGCTCCACATGAAGCAATTTAAAACGACGTTTAGAAGACTACAATAATTTAGGTGACGGCTTGTGGCCTGCATACTGTCTATACTGTCTCAAAGCAAATTACGATGTATGTAACTACAAATTAGGACGGGATGCGGTAGCAAAAAATCACTAATGGCAGCGGTTGCAAGTTGTAACACACAGGCATTGAAAAGTGAATGAAAAAATTCTCAAAAGGGGCTGTTTACAAAAAGTTTTTGAAGTCTGTATGTTTTAAGCCCTATATGCTATTTTTTCCCGTCGGGCTAGCTTTTGTTTTGATTCGAATTTCGCTTTTTACATTGAGTTTTTGGTTTTTAAAGGGATGAGAACGTCGAGGGGGAGGGGTTTGCTTCACTGTGTGCAGCCCGAGTTTTGCGGGAGCAGTGTAGACTTCTCTTACTCTGAATCAGATGCCCAAGAAACAGTTAAGCCTAATACCACAAAATCCTTAACTCTGGTACACGCCGCCACCGAACTGAAGCAAAAAATACCCAAATGCTAAGACATTTCTGGGAAGTCCATTCCGGGAGATCTTCGCATTTATTTAAACACAATAAAAAGCTTCGTTTTGCATGGAATTCTCTCTCCTCCGCAGAAGTAGGGAGAAGAAGGAGTGTGACCCCGAGACATCAGATTAAAACGGCCTTTCCTCAGTTTCCCTGTTTGCCCCCCGCGTCCCAAGTGCTGAGGACCCTCCGCCCGGAGGAGCCGGTGGCCTCGCCGGCGCGCAGTCCCCAGACGGCCGGTGAACTTGACCCGGGCGCGCACGCCCCTTCCCCGCGGGCCAGACAAAGGGAGAGGGTTTGGCTGGCCTCCCTCCAGGCCCGGGAAGGCCTGAGCGCCCCGGCGGGGAGGGGAGGGGAGGGGACAGCAAACCCTGGCGATCCAAACGGAACCGGACGACCCGGAGGCGGGGAGCACACGGAGGCACCGTCCGGGTTGGACCCGCTTCTCATCCCGGGCGGACGCTGTGCTGGGGGCCCTGGAAGGAGCCTGCGCGCCGAGCTCGGTGGCCTGGGACCCCCGAGGCGCCCCGGCGCGCTTGATTTCCCTTCGATCGCAAGTGAGCCAGCCAGGAAAAGACCCCAGATCCGGCTTTTGACCCTCTCGTGCTCCACGAGCCCGAATTCTTAACACAAAAACTTTAAACACCAAAATCAGACAACTAACACGGTCCCCGCAGGCCTCTGCGCGCTGCCGCCGCCGGCGAAGACGCACGATTCCCGGGTCGGGGGGGCGGCCCGGCCGCGCTCCGCTCGCCGAGCCCGGGACGCCCCGCTGGCCGCCGGCACGTTTCCAGACGCGCCCGCGAGAGCCGGGCCCTGCGGGGCTCCGAGGCGGCCGGCGGCCCGATCCGCGCCGCTGTGCCCGGCTTCCCGCGGCCGGCGGTGGGGGACTCGGGTGCGGCCCGCGCGGGGCCGGAGAACCCGCCGCTTCCGCTGTTGTGCCTCTGCTCTGCGTTGTCTTTTTTTATCTCGATTACACGGAATTTAATGCCCAATTGAAGGTAACGAATTGCGAGTGAAAGCCAAACGTTGCATTAGGCAGAACCTGGGTAATCCCTGCTCCAACCTGCCCTGCGGCCTCAATCGAGTTTTAATTAAAAAACAACGTTGGCGATACTGGGAATCGAACCTGAACTCAAGGCCTCCAGCGTGTTAGGCAAGCGGCCTACCACTGAGCTAGCAGCCCCAACGATGGGGTTTGGGGATGCAGAGCCCGAAGGCATAGAGCAGAAGCTCTGGGATACAGCCAGGCAGGCTTGAGGCCTCTGCGCTCCGGGTCCCTCCGCACCCTCTCCGCCCCCTTCCCCTCGGCCCGGCTCCGCGTCCGCGTCCGGCTCCCCGCGGGGTGAAGGAATGTTTATAGTCTGACTCAAGTTCAATGACAAAACCGTGTACGGAGGGGGAAGGGCGGCCAACTCGCACACAAAGGCCGGCGGCGCGGATGACCAGCTGGGCCCAACTCGGTCGGGGAGCTGAGGGTCCCCAGGATGGGTCTGGACCCCGCTGGCGGAAAGCTGCACCCCTCCCCTCCACCGCGCCGACCCCCGCGGCGGGAGCCCTCAGATTGCAGCTATAGTGCGCGACCTGGCGCCCTGGTGGAGTTGGGGTGATGGAGTCTGGCTGCGCCAGAGAGTCTAATCAGGCCCAAGCTGCGCCGCGGAGTCCAGGAGCCCGCGAGAAGTCCTGCCCTCTTCCCCTGCCAGCCCTCCTTCCTCCGCAGCCAGGAGGCACACGAGTCTCCCCCAGGACCTGCGTTTTTCCCTCCTCCTCCCCATTTTCCCTCGCGAATTTTATACTCTGAGCGTCTTTCCAGGTGTTTCTCCAACACAGCCCCCTCAGCCTCCCTAGTGCCTTGGGTGGGTGTGTGAATCTTTCTCACTCCTGCCCCGTTTGTCCTGCTCCTAACCATTCACAGAGGTATCTCCCCACCTCGCCATACCAGTGGGCATAGGATGCCGTCCCCAGGCTCTGGGCTCAGGCCATAGACCTGGCAGAGAAGCTGGGCAAGCCTGCGGGCGGTCGGCACTCGATAAATGAGCAGTTGATTGAAATAGATTTCCACATGTGTTTGATCCCCTGTGTTTGCATCTGAAAAAAATCTTTCCAGTGCCCATGATGGGGCTGGGTCTAAGGGCATTTGGGGGAACCCGTGTGGGCTCAGTGAGCCAGTTCCGGGTGGAAGCGGGTATTTGTCAGTCTGGGGGAACCTGGAGGAGAGAGAATGGGGGGCAGGGTGAACTGGCCTCCCAGTCTGTCAACTGATAGAGACACAGGGAGAAAGATTAAGACATCCTTCGTGACCCCAGGTTTGCCACTGTGATGCCTACCAAGTAGCCTGTCATTTTAGCCTCCATTTATTTTACAAAGATCATGCTCAGTTGTGGGTTTTGCCAGTGTGGGTGCAGCAACTCACAGGAGCAGAGGCAGGGGAGGAGCTGGCTGGTGGGGGAGTTGGGTCCTGGCTGACACAGATTAATTTGCCCACCCGAAGACCAAGATAGCCGGGTGGTGGCCGAGGCTGGGGACACATGGCCCCAGAATGCTTCAGTGCTGGGCTCAGGGTCCCTGCTGTGCGTGTGTCCGTGGTGGGCGGACATCTCTTCCAGTCCAGCTTTCCCAGCTCACCCAGCCCAAAGAGCTTCTGAGGGGGAACAGGGATGGGGGAGGGAAGGTAGGACCCCGAAGGTAAAGCACACAGACTGTTTTTAAAGGACCCGAGCTTTTCCCGTAGGGATGAGTCAGTAAATCATATCATCATTGTTAACTTTCACCCAGGTTTTTCAAAAGGTAGTTTCAAAAATGTCATACTTTTAAATAAAAATAACATTAGCAATATTGCTTTTTGTTTTTTTTTTAACCAAGACTCCATCCAGCTGGAGACAAACGTAAGGTCACATGGTGGGGGTATTGGTCATGCCGGCTCCTTCCAGCACGCCTGTGTCTGGCCAAGGCCGCGCCTGTCCCGCATGCTTCGAAGCCTTTTCTTTGTCCCTTTCTGCCCCGAATCTGACAGTGTCTCCCGAGACCAGGAGGAGTGCCCCAGCCAGGTGGCCTCCGAGAGTCTGGCCCTGGCGCTCTCCTTGGCCGAGGAGACCCTGCAGCCCCCAACTCTTGGGAGACCCCCGTCCGGAGCCGCCGCGACTCGGCTCGGCTCGGCTGGTTTACCTTGTTAGAGAGCAGCGCACGCCCGGAGGCCGTGAACGGCCGCTCCTTGCTTTGAGGAGCGGGCAGCCTGTGCGAAAGTCGAGGCCGGAATCCAGCTCGCTCCAGGCCCCGCGCCGCTGGCACCGGCCCGACCGGAGCCCGCGCGGCCCCCCGCCGGCGGGGTCCGGGGCGGGGCTCGGCGCGTCCCGGGCGCACGGGGGGGCGGGTCTCGGTGCCTCCGGGCTGTCGGCGGCGGCCCCGGCGGGTCTGCGGCCCTTCCCCCGCGGCCGACGCGTACCCTCTCCCGTCACCTTCCTCCTCCGCTCCGCAGGGCGCGGGGGCTGCGGCGGCCACCCCAGCGGGGTCTCCAAGTTCAAGGGAAGCCGCCCCTCCCCCAGCAGGGGCGCCGGCGCTCGCGGCCTTTCCCTCCCCACCCTTCTGGGGACGGTTGCATTCCTTCGCGACCCTCCGTCAACCTCCCATTTGGGGGGCAGTGCAGGGGCGGGGCGGGGGTCCCGAGGCGTTCTTCCCTCGTCTCCGGCGGCCGCCGGGTCCCCCGCCCCTGCACAGAGCGCGCCGCGATCGGCCCCCATTGGAGCTTTCAAATCCGGCCGGCCGGCCGCGCCGGGGGAGGGGCGGGCTGTCCGGCCGGGCCCCGGGCCCGGGGCGGCTCCGGCGCTTTCTGATGGGTGGGATTACGGTGCAGACATTTCCAGAAGTTCCTCTCGCCCCTTCCGCAGCGGTGACGAGTTGACGACGGGAGCCGGTTCATTTGTTTTAACTCGAGATTGGAGCTCTGGGGTTTCTGTGAGACAGGACGGGGTGGGCTGGGGGGCACAGAGTTTTCCCCGAAGGAACCCTAATTAAGGTGCAGCACTTAGGACCTTGAATAAAAATTTAATGCGGGGGAGCGCGGAGCTGGAAGCGGGGAAGGGACTTTGCGCTGGGGTGGGGACGGGGAGCCGGCGGCGCCCCGAGATGCGGGGGCTTCTTCTCGCCTGCAGCTGGAGGAGAAGAGGCGGGGCCGATTCTTGATCCACTGAGGCCTGGCTGGGTCCTGGGCGGCAGAAGCGTTTGCCGCGGGAGTAATGCTGCTGCGGGAGTCTAGATTCAAAAAACGCTTCCGGAGGTCACGTCTACGCACCTTTCCACCACCCTCTTATCAGGCCTTTGGAGGCCTAATAAAATCCACTTGTTTTGAGTTAGAAGTGATTGGGTCCTGGAGCCCGCGTGGACGCGACCTTTGCGATCCTGTTTCTCTTGTTCGCCGAAACAGGCAGGATGAGCTCGCTTGGCTCCAGGGAGAGGACGAGCACGAGGGCAGCTCCGAGTAAAATCACGCCTTGTTGGTGAAAAGGCTCCAAACGCGTGTGCTCTGCAGGTTTTCGCCTGTGAGTTGTCGCCTGAAGCAGACGTTTGTCTCAATCATTTAAGTAGAAACACTCTCCTGTAATTTAAATCGCCCTTATTTAAAAGGAAACCGCTGCAGACGAGTCCACGTGGCTAAGTGGATGTTGTTGCCGTTTAGACACAAAAAAGCGAGAGGCTTCAGAGGCGGTGGGTGGAGGGTGGGCATCATTTCGGGAGTAAAATGGGTTTGGAAAAGGATTCCATAAAAAGACCTACTACAAAACGAAATTAATTTTTTTGCCCAAGTTGCATACAAATACATCAGAAAAAAATCGAGGGTCCCCCGCGAATGCTCGTGGCGAGGAGGAGAAATTCGTTATCACCCGTGGAGCGGAGACGGGTCAGGGCGCCGGCGCTGCGGCCTCGTTCTGCTTGTCTTTCCACGGAGGTCGCTCGTGCCGCTCTCCTCGCCCTGCTCGTGGGTCTCGCGGAGTCTGGTCCGACAGCTCTGTCGACGCCAGACCGAACTCCAGGCAGGGACTCCCGAAGTCTCCAACCCCAGACCCGAGGCGAGGCCCAGGCGGCTGGAAACCCACACGCCGCTGGGTGGAGAATCCGGGCCGAGCGGCGGGGAGGTTCCCTGGAAGTAGCGAACGTCTGCCGGAAGGGGGCGCGCTTGACTTCTTAATCATCCACACACAGCATGCATTCCGTAAGACCCCCACATCTTTTGTTTGCTCTGAAATTATTACGAGCGAAAAATAGAGGCGTCCCGACGATTTAAGTCCCTGGCAGCAGAGTGGAGGAGTTGGAGCCCTGCAAATCCAGAGACCTCCTCACCCTCCCAGCCTCCGCCTGGGCCATCTCTGTTAACTACAATGGCGATCCAACTTGCGTCCCCCCATGTGGGGACCCTGTCCCCGAGTCTCCCCTTGTTTCACATCCTTCCCACGTGCCCTTCTGCGAGGCAGGGGTCCCTCGCGTTGTCATCGGTCGGATTGCGGTTTATAGCGACAGAAAAATAAGAACCTGCGGTATGAAAAGCCACCCGTGTGTGGCTTTTCTCTCGAAGGACAACGCAGAAGGCAGAAAGTGGCCTCTTCTGACGCGGCATGTAAGGGAGGCTGGACCACAGAGCTGGCGAAGACTTTCTCATCAGTCAGCAAATGGCCCTCCTCATCTTCCTCTTCCTCCTCCTGACCCTGCACGCACCTGACTGTCCCCTACCTTTCCCGCAGCCCAGCTCCTCTCTCCTAAATAGACTTAAAGAGTCTGAGGCGCCTCCGTCCTCATCCTCTCCCAGGAGAGCAGTCCCTCTCCCAGGAGGCTGGCGTCCCACCGGGCTGCAGGCTGCAAGCCGCAGGCCGCAGGCGGACACACTGGAATCCACCGGCTGTGGCAGCAGCTCCAGGGTCCCTTGGAGAGCGGTGAGCGGCTCCCAGAGGGAAGGTGCGGCCAGGTGGTGGCTGCTGCCCGCCATCGCGGGCTCCGTCCAGACCTCAGACCTGTGCACCCCAGGATCACAGGGACCCCCAGGTACCGGACGGCACCGACACAGCGGTGGAGACCCCGTGTCCTTCTCCAGTCGCTGGCTCTACCAAGTGCCAGACTCTCCCAGGTTGCCAGGGTTTTACACTGTGCATCTCGATCCGGCAGATTCGGAAAACAGACCTGGATCCACTTCGTCCTCCACCCACCCGATTCAGGGTGCGCAGACTGAGCCAAGGAATGGTAAAAAGAAATTGGGGGGGTGCTGGGGATCAAACTCAGGGCCTTGTGCTTGCTCGGCAAGCACTCTAACCACTGAGCTAAATCCCCAGGCCCATGAACCGTGAAAAGAAAGGAAGACTGAGGCCACCGTGGCACCGGTGACCCAGGGTTCCTCCGCCCCAGCCTGGGTCTTTATGCTTCTGCTGCCCACTGATTTTTTATCCCGCAAAGGATCTGCCAAATATCCCAGGCCTCAGTTCCCCTGGGTGTCACAGGAGGGCAAACAGGAGAAAAAATGGGGACAGAGCCATTTTCTGATTCCACCTCCTGGCGTCCTATACTAGTCTGTTAGCGACTGGCCTGAGGGCAGGTTAGGCCACTATTCTCTGTGACCACAAGGCCATAGTAGAGCTACTTCCTGCAGCTCCTGGATGTCCATCGAACTTTGCCGTGCTTGGGTCAGAGCTGCTAGGAATGGTGAAGGAGGGGCTTTTAGAGTTTCCGAGATGAAGGAGGGACATCAAATTACCCAGACAATTTCCCAACCCCTCCTGCTCTGGCAGGAGGGGAGACAAAGGCAACCACCCCTGCAAAATCTAAGAGTTAGGGAGGGGGGCTTCTGGCTGGGTACGACCTAGGGCTGGGCAGGGAGGGACATGGACCCACTAGTACTGTCATTTTGGAAAAATGTTTCTGCCCTTTCTTCTGTCCCCAGTTCTCATCCTGTCCCTGAAATGGGAGGGGGCGAGTGAAAGAGGTCTGAGAGGAAGTAGCCCAGCAACGGGGTCTCCTTCCAAGTTTATTCACAATCAGTTCAATCCATGAAAGCGGTTTCTAAAGTGCCCTACAGGGCTCTAAATAGAAAATAGGAGGCTAATTATCATGGCAACTAGGACTGGTTATCATGATTATCACCACCATAAGAATGAATGATCCACGACAGGGACAAGGTCTCTGGGAGACTCAACTCCCGGCCTCTCCTGGCATACACAGGGTGCCCGAGTCCCCCCAGAACAGCGCAGGAGCCAGTGGCCTGCCAAGGGTGTCAACTCCGGGTGCCTCTCTGCAGAGTCCTCTTCCAGGGCCTGGCAGGCTCCCCAGGACACCCCCACTTCTCCTGCCCCACCCACCCCCGCCCCCAGCCAAGGAGACCCCTCAGGGGGTAGCGCTGGTCTTGACCTTGGCGAGAACCTTCTTTTCCTTGACCCGGCGGTTCTGAAACCAGATGGTAATCTGGCGCTCCGAGAGGCTAGTGGCCGCCGAGATCTTGCGTCTCTTGTCCTTGGTGATGAACTTGTTCGTGGCGTACTCGCGTTCCAGCTCCCGCAACTGCCCCTTGCTGTAGGGAATGCGCTTCTTGCGGCCGCGGCGGAAGGCACAGCCTTCAGAGGGGTGCTGTGGGTTCGAGTCTGCATGGTGAGAAGGCGAGGAAGGAAAAGGCACGCTCAGATCCACCCCAGCCCGGCGCAAAAGCAGCGCAGACCCAGGCCCTCGGCCCCCACCAGCCCCGAGGCTACGTCATCCTGCGGCCGCAGGCGACCGCCCCACAGGCGCACGTGCTCGGCTCCCCCAAAGCGCACGGGGGCACCCTGGCTTCCAGCTGTGTCTCCATGGCCGCTCAGCTTCCGCTCCTGCAGCTAGCTCGCTCATCTCTGCGCTCACACCCACCGCGCGCAGCCAGGCCTCTGCCCAGGACCATATCCATCCACGCTCCGGCTCACACTCATTCTCTCCTCTCCGCCATGGATTCTCCAGGATCATGCTGCGCAGGGGGGAACGCGTTTCTGCACACACTCCCAACAGACACACGCATGCACGCGCACACGCTCATCTACTCCAATACACGGACACACGTTTGGCAGCAGGAAACCTAAATCTTCCCTTGGAATCTGAGAACTCGTCCTAGAGAAAGTGAGGAGTCCTTTTCGCTAGAGAACGTGCAGTACCTGCGTTCCCACACCCACACCTACCCTCACTCGCACTGAATTCTGTTACTTAGTGCCTGCACACAACTGCCCTGGGATTGGGCTGGGTAGGGACGCCCCGGCCCCCCGGAGCCAGCACAGAGAGCCCTACTCTCACAGAAAATAAAAGGCTGGTCCCAGGGCCTCTGGGGAGGCCTCGGAGAGCACCCAGCGCAGCCCTCGTCCTGACTCCCTGAGCCCCCATCCAGGCCCTCCAGCTGCCTGGACCCTTCTTCAGTCCCAACAGGCAACCCAGGAGCACCAAGCTCCTCCTCACCAGCCCACCTCCCTCCTCCTCCACCCCCAGGCAAGTGCCAGCGTAGCCCACGCTCAGAGCCAAGGGGCCCCCGGGGTGGAGGTTACCTGCAAACGCCGCCTTCCAGAAGGGGCCCGCTGGGTTCTGCTCGCCCTGGCAACACATCTGGCTGTTCCAGCCGCCGGCCAGGGCCCAGGGCTGGTAACCGTCCACCGGCAGCAGGGAGTCGTGGCGCGGCTCCCCAGGGGCGCCCAGGGTCTGCACCACAGACACATCCAAGTAACTGGCCATGGGCTGGTAGGCGCCCGGGTACCCCGGGTAGAAGGCAAACTCGGCGGGGCGGCCGGGGTACTCCTCCCCGGCCGCGGGAGTCTCCGAGGGGTAGGCAGCCAGGGCGGCCGGCTGGGCGCAGGGCTTCAGCGAGCTCCGGGACACTCGGCAGGAGTAGTACCCGCCTCCAAAGTAGCCGTAAGGCACGGGAGCCGGGGACGCCCCCTGGGGCACCCCGGGACAAGGGTGGCACTGCTTGGGCGGCTCCGCAGAGCCCGGCAGGTCCAGGGGGGCATAGTTGACAGCGGGCATCAGCGCGGGCGCCGCCGGGTGGCTGGCGAGCGGGGAGTGGGCTGCAAGGCTGCGCCCCCCTCCCGCTCCCAGCAAGCCCTCCACATCCTTGGCCCCGTCCAAGGTGGCATAACTGCCGGGCTCCATGGGGCCGAGCGTCGGCTCATGGGGCGCAGGGGGCGGGGGATCAGGGGGCACCCAGCGCGCTCTCCCCACCGCGGCCCGGGGAATCCAAAGGGTTTTAAATCGCTCCCAGCTCGCAGGGCGCCCGCATTCGCCGGGCCGGGCCGCCCGACGCAGGACACGCAGGGCCCGGCCGCGCGCGCTGATTGGCTGCGGCGGGGACAGCAGCTCATAAAACCTCGGCTGCCGCCGCGCGGGGAGCGGGGAGCGGGGAGCGGACCGGCCGGCCCCACCTCCGTCGCCTCCGCTCTCTCTCCCTGGCTCTCTGTCTTCTGCGCTTTGGCAGGTTTAACGAGAGAATAAAAAGCTCTCCCCATAAAGTGTCCATCTCCGGGGGGGGCGCTCCCGGCCTCCACGGAGAACCCGGCAATGCGCCCGAGGAAGAAGCAGCTGGGGAATGGGGGCGCGTACTTGGGGAGCCCTCGCGCTGGGCCCCGGGGCGAGCAGCGCCCCGGCTCGGTCCAGAGGCCCCTCCTGTCGCCGACGCGCTGTAACGAGCGGCGGTGGCGCCAGGGTGCCTGAGACACCCCTTCCCCAGGGAGCTTGGCCGCTGTCCTGAAGGAGCGGAGGCCCCGATCCGGGGTGAGGCGGGGCGAGGGGCGGGGGACCCGCGGAAAACGTGCGATCCGGAGCCGGCACACGCAACGTCCGGGCCGAAGGGGAAATGGAGCCTCTGCGAGTTGCCTGGGAAAGGGGGGGGTCTGGGTTTCCGTTTAAGGGTGGAGAAAGGGAGAGGGAGGAAAAAAGAGGGAAGGGAGGGAAGGAGGAAGAGGGAGAGAGAAGCACAAAGGGTGGAAGAGAGAGTTCACAGGAGGAGAGGGAACAGAGTCTTATAAAATCCTGAGTGCCAGTTGGAAAAGAGAACCCCTTTCCCGCTCCCCAGGGATCTCGGGAAATCTGGGGAAGTCAGGCCTGGCTCACTGACGTGAGCCCCTGCGGATCCGGACCCCACAGTTGCGGTGCAGCTCAGGCCTGCGAAGATGCCCACCGCGGCCTCTCTGGCCTTCTGTGGGCCTGGGAAGCCCAGGACACAGTCCGAGGTGCCAGCACACTTCTGCCCAAGCTGGGGGCCCAGAAAACCCAGAACCCCGACCTGCCCCCTCTGGGCTCTAAGCTTCCTCAGAAGGAAGAGGGGATGCCCCCCCATCCCCAGAATCAGAATCGCCGAAGTCCTCTCGGTTGGGGCCTGTTGTGCAGGACAGTTCAGAAGATTCAAACAGTTTGTTTCACAAATCTGTCTTCCGAGATGTTCTGTTTCCATTGCTACCCTCCCAAAGCAAGACTTCAGTCTGCTTTTTCTAGAAGCCTCGATTTTTCTGGAGAAGGCAGGAAATTTTCCGTTCTGTGGAACAGACCACCCCAGCTCTATGTCCCCCCACCCATCTGGACGTGAACTTGAGCCGCCTTGTGGGAAAACTCACACAAGCCAGAGTTGCTCCAAGTTGCACGGTTGTAGTTTACACTGTGGATCACTCTGAACACTAATAATCACTGAAGATGCCAAGCACAGAATTCTTCTGAGATTTTATTGCCTTTGAAAACAGCATGAAAGACGCTCAGTGCAGTGGCCCACACTTTTAATCTCAGTTACTTCAGGAGGCTGAGGCAGGAGAATAACCAGCTCAAGCCCAGCCTGGGCAACTCAGTGAGACTCTGTCTCAAAATAAAATAAAAAGGGCTGGGATTATAATTCAGTGGTAGCGC